>JAYRCH010000134.1:0-68799 GCA_037179445.1 Phengaris alcon alcon | reverse complement strand
CGGTTTATCCTTCGATGCGCAGAGAGCACAGTGAGGTGCGTTTTGGCATTTCGCTGATGTGTGTCCTGGTTGGCCACAGCGGAAACAGAGTCCGCTGCGGTCGACGTCACAGGCGCACTTGCTCTTTACGTGTCCTGTCTCATGGCACTTGTAGCACCGCATGGTCCGCGATGGTAGTAATGTCACGCGGGCCACAACCCACCCCACGTACAATTTGGTGTTGGGGCTTGAGACAGTCTTTGCGGCTTCCACTGGGCAACTGACCCAGGCCGTGCCTCGACCGTTCCTGTCGCCGCGTATCTCGCCCACCTTGACTGTCTCGATGGGACAGCTAGCTGCTCTCGCGATCGCCTCGGCAACTTCAGTAGACGTTACCGAGTCGTCCAACCCTGACACCCGCAGCTCGGCGCACTTTTGGGGTCTGGAGATACGTACATTCTGTTCCCCCAGAATTTCCCTAAGTTTGCCGGCTAGGGCGTCCGCCTTTTCTTTATGCGCGTCGCCAGAGACCTCGAGTATTCGGGCCCCAGTCACCGCGACTCTAAATTTGACTGCTGGGATTTCTAGCGCTTGGAGGTCCAGACGCTTCTTCGCTTCTTTCAGTACGTCTACGTACGATGCGCCACGCCCCTGTGCCTCCGGCTGTAGGGTTAGGACTACAGCCGCAGTCTTGGGGGTGCGTAGCTTTCTACTTTTCTTTTTCTTTCCCTTTTGCGTCTTGCCTTTATTCTTCTCTGAGCCTTGTTCTTTGCTCTTCCTACTTCTTTTCACTACCTCTGTCCATTCTCCAGTAGGTTTCGATGCTCTTGTTGTTATAGTGGCGTCACGCCTTGCGCTTGCCGCCTCTATAGCAGCAGCAGTTTTTCGTGCCTTCTTTCCTGTTTTCTTCGGCGCTGGGCCTGGGTTTGTCGGCGGCATCAGCGTTGTGACTGATGGTGCCGGCGTTCCATTCTTCTCTGACCGCGTCAGCTCTGCAGGTGTTGGCGCAGAAGCCGTGCGGTCTTTTTTTCTGTCCGCGGCGAGTGGAGGACGCACGCGTGGCTCTGGAAGGAGTCGGGCCTCGAGACTTTCCAGTCGCGCATCCAGTCTAGCGCTCGATCGCGAGACTGCTTCCTGTATTGCTCGCTCGAGCAGCTCTTCAGTATTCACTGGCGGTGTTGCGGGGGCGGCCTGATGTCGAACGCCGGCGAGTTTCCGCTTTACGGCCTCAAGCTCCGCCCTTATATCTGTTAGCTCCTGGGAAAGCCGGGCGTTCGCCTTTTCTAGAGCTCTGGTCTCTTCCGTTGTCGTGCGACTGAGCAGGGCAGAACAAGCCTCCCGCAAGGTGCGTGTTGAGTCCTTGATGACCTTGATGCAGGGACCGCTCAGGTTTTTTGACTTCCTGACAGTCTCCGTAATGGCCTGCAAACTACTTGTTATACTAGCACCGAGTGCGCTTGTCGTCTCCTCATCCTCGAACGCGTCTGAGTATTCAGAAGCTCCAGACGTCCGTGATGATCTGGGTGGCTGAATCCTCTGCGCCAAACCCAGGACCTCTTTGTCCATCTGGACCGCGAGAAGCTGGCGTTCTAGGTCAAGTTTGTTCTTCACGGCCGCAGCATAGCCTACATACTCGCCTGTGGTAGGCGGTCGTCCTCTCCCGCGTTTAGCGCGGGAGACTCTCATCTTATCCGGGCTAGTTCGGATCGTCGGTTCCACGTCCGCATCCGACTCACCGTCTGCGTCCTGTCCGCTTTTCCGCTTTAATGCGGTAGTCTTGTCCTTGAGATATTGGCACGCTTGCTTCGAGATAGCGGCGGTCTCGTTGCCGCTTTCTTCGGATGCTGACGTGCCTTTGCCGGGCCTTCTAAAGAACACTGAGGTTCTGATGCTCCCATCTACATCCATTGCGGCTGTTGGTGTAGCCGGCCGCGAGCTACTTCGTGTATTAGTCCGAGATGTCAATTCCGTGTTAGTCAATTCCGTGTTAGTCGATTCCGTGTTAGTCAATTTTGAGTTGTCATGTCCTTTGAGTACGTCTTCTACTCTTACTATAGCAATTTTAGGCCCCCCCGTATACACGGGCCGATCCCCCGCCGCAGCGGGAGTGTGGGATTCCCCATTGCTGGGACCCACCCGGGGAGTGTTTTTTCCATTGCTGACCTCCATATTTTGTCACTTATGGGCTGATTGCTGGCCCGATCCATTTGGGGGGATTCTGCCCCGGCGCCCTCATGACGTAGCCTCCCGCTCGCCACGCATCCCACGGCCGAGCGCCAAAACCCTGGATTGGGGACCCACGGGTCCATTCATCGCACAATCACTCACAGATGTATACAAGATACAGACACACAAAGGAAGAGGTAACCAAAAATGAAAGACAGCGTATAACGAAAGATGAGACAGACATAAACAAAACAAAAGGAAACCAAAAGAAGAATAACAAAGGTGGGGAAGATATAACATAAAAGAAGAAGAAATACAGAACCGGCGATCTGCCACTCGCTTGTGTCACCCTGGGAACGGCCACGGTGGCACAAGCGAGTGTTTCCAGGGGCACCACGAGGAGGAACCGGCATCGCCCCAGGGGGGAACCTAACCTTTTTTTTTTTTTTTTTTTTTTTTTTTTTTTTTTTTTTTTTTTTTTTTTTTTTTTTTTTTTTTTTGACGGGGGGAAATACGTTACGTATCCCCCGCCGCCCCCGGGGGAGGGCGGCAGGGGTATGACGGGCTCCCCCGGCGCTAGATGGAGTGCGCCGGGGTTTACCGTCTAAAACCCCCCGATGCCCTTCTTCAGCGCCAGTGGAGGGGCCGTGGGAATCGCGTTGCATTCTTCCACGACCCCCCAGCGCGTGCCGCAACCGGCTCACTTCTTTGCGGCGGCCTGGTGATATGCCGCCGCCTGCCTCTCCGAGAGCTCCCCGGGCATTGGGGAGCTTTTCCTCTCGGGGCCCATAGTGTGGGCGGCGATCCCCCGATCACCGCCCACGGGCCTAGGCTTCGACCTCCATGGCAGGGGCGGGTTGAGCCACCCTTGCGCCCTGGGCTTGCGGCTTTTTATGCCGGGCCCTTGAGGGAGCCTTTCTCATCCCTTTTGTGCCGGGGGGCGGCTTGGCAAAAACACAGCCGCTGCTCCCCAACACATGTCCCATCTCCTCCTTGCCGGCGGCCTCGCACAAAGAGCAGTGCGGATCCGCTCCGCACTCGGCCGCCTTGTGCCCCGGCTTCCCGCAGCGGAAACAGCTCCGACTGCGGTCCACCGTGCACTGGCATTTCGCCGCGACGTGGCCGGTGTCCTGGCATCGGTAGCACCGCTTGGGCCTCGCGGCCAGCAGCACCACCTTTGCCGAGACCCAGCCCACGCGAAGCCGCCCAGAGCTTAAAAGCTTTTTAGCGGCCGCGACGGGGACGCGTATCCACAAGGACGCGTCCCCTCTCGGTCCCACCACTATTTTGCCCGACCTGATTGTGCTTGTCGGGCAACCTCCTTCTTGTGCGGCCGCCTGGATGACTTGGGCGGCCGTCACTGAGTCGTCCAGCCCGGTCACGCGCAACTCTGCGCACTTGACCGGGCGGCCGACTCTCACCATCTCTGGGCTTAATACGGCCCTCAACTTTGCGGCGAAAGCATCCGCCTTCGCTTGCGCCCCCTCACCTGCGATCGTGAGTACGCGCGCGCCGGTTTCTGCCAGACGAAAGCCGAGCTTTGGGATATCGAACTCCCCCAGATCGACTTTCGCCCTGGCTTCCTTAAGAAGCTTGGCGTACGTCACCCCCTTCTCTGCAGCCTTCTCCTCAAGGGTGAGGGTAACGGCCGCAGTGACTGGGGTGCGCAGCCTCGCCTTTTTCTTCTTTTTATTATGGGCGGCTTTAGTTGGAGTAGCCGTCCCCTTCTTCGACTTGGCCTTACGTGGACCCACTTTTGTCCACGGGGCCTCGGCGGGGGAGGGGTTGATGTGCTCCCCCCCTTGCGCCGCCTCCTGAGCGGCCATTGATGGCCGCTTCTTCTTAGCCTTCTTCTTTTTGGCTGGTGCAGACGCCGCCTCTATGAGGGGGGCCGCCGCACTCGGTGCCGCCACTTCTGCGTACGTGGGCGCCGTCGCCCTCTTTGGCTTCGGCGCCTTCACTTTTTGTGCCGCCGGCGCTGGCGTGGTGCCAACAGTGGCACTGTCCGCCGCCAGCGGGGGTCGTCGTCTGGGCTCCGGCAGGAGTCTGTCCTCCAGACCGGCCAGCCTGGCGTTCAGCATGTTGCCGAAGGTCTCTATGTTGGTACGAGAGACCTCCGACAACAGCTGGCGCATGTCATCTTGTACGGGGCGGGCGCTGTTAGCCCGTCTGCGCAGCTCTTCAAGCTCCTGACCCATTCTGGTCAGTTGCTCTTGAAGCCGCGCATTCTGGGCCTCCAGCCTCGCCATATCCTCCGTAGTAGAGCGGCCTCTCATTTCAGCAACAGCCGACCTGATTGCCACTACTGACTCCTTGAGGCACCTTTGGAAGGTGCCCTTAAGGTTGGAGGACTTCGTGGCGACCATTGTAATTGCCTCCAACGAAGTCTCCACAGATTTGGCCAGAGCGTAGTTGGTCCGCTCCGACCCGTCTCCTCCGGTGACCGCAAGGGGGATTGTGCCGGCTGACGCTCGCGTCTCCCTAGCACTTTCCATAGATGCGGCTAGTTCCTCTTCGGCCCGAAGCCGAAGAGCCTCCTCTTTCGCCTTATTCAGGTCAGCCTGCGCCTTGGCTAGACCAACGTATTGGCCAGTCGTTGGCGGCCGACCGCGTCCACGTTTGGATTTGGGTACCGCCCCTTTACTGAGGGACGGTACGTTGTCGTCATCGGGTTTCCTCTTTCGAGGTTTGTCACGTCCGGGGTGTGCGGGCAACCCCTCGGAGTCCAGCGATAAGGCGCTGGAGTCCGAGAGGTAGTCCTCGCTGTCATAGTCCGTTGAAGGGGTTTCGGGCATCAGCGCGCGCGTGAGCATCACGCGCGGCATTCCCTCCGTATCCCCCCTCAGTGCCTTCTTCCGCAGGAGTTCCAGCAACCGGCGCCTGCCATCAGGGACCGGCTGTGAAAAATCCGTGTCTTCGTCCGTGAGCATTCCCGTCTCCGGTGCGGTAAGGTGCACCGGTTTCGGCCCTGCTTGCGCCATCGCGCCTCCCTCGCCACTCGTCGTCGCAACGACCTTCTCCTCAACCTCCCTCGCAATTTGTGGCCCCCCCGTATACAAGGGCCGACCCCCCGCCGGAGCGGGAGTGTGGGATTCCCTCCTGGAAGGAGGACCCACCCGGGGAATACTTTTCAAATTACGACTATCCATTCTTCTACCTCCGACACCCCGGGTCGCGGTCTCTTTTTTCGGGGGTGAGCTCCCCCATCAGAAGAGTTAAATAAAAAGGAAAGATAGTTGGAGATGAAAGAAAAGGTGGTGAAAGATAGAAAAACAAAATAAAACTAATGCAAAAACAAGAAAGTTAAACAAAATAGATGGTGAAAGATAGAGAAGAAAAGATAGCGATAGCGCCAGCCTTCAGCCGCGTGGGTACCTCAACCCGCAAAAGACGGGGTGGCGCACCCAAGCGTTGCCCAGGGCCACGAACGAGGACGAACTGGCTGAGCCCCAGGGGGGAACCTAACCTAACCTAACCTTTTTTTTTTTTTTTTTTTTTTTTTTTTTTTTTTTTTTTTTTTTTTTTTTTTTTTTTTTTTTTTTTTTTTTTTTTTTTTTTTTTTTTTTTTTTTTTTTTTTTTTTTTTTTTTACGGGGGGAAATACGTTACGTATCCCCCGCCGCCCCCGGGGGAGGGCGGCAGGGGTATGACGGGCTCCCCCGGCGCGAGATGGAGTGCGCCGGAGTTTACCGTCTAAAACCCCCCGATGCCCACCTTCAGCGCCGTTCGCGGGGCCGTGGGAATCGCAAGGCATTCTTCCACGACCCCGCAGCGCGTGCCGCATCCGGCTCTCTCCCACTGCGGCGGCTGATGACGTGCCGCCGCTACCTCTCCGAGAGCTCCCCGGACATTGGGGAGCTTTCCTCTCGGGGCCCATAGTGTGGGCGGCGATCCCCCGATCACCGCCCACGGACCTAGGCTACGACCTCCATGGCGGCGGGGGCGGGTTGAGCCGCCCTTGCGCCTTGGGCCTTGGGCGCCTTGCGCCGGGCCCTGGAGGGAGCCTTTCTCCTCACCTCGGCCGCAGAGGATAGGGCAAGCGGCGCACCGTAATACCGTACTTGCCTCTTCCTCTGCGGCCCCACCGATGCCGTTACCAAGCGGAACGGCCCCGCCAGCTCGCAGGGGGGTAGGGATAGCGGCGTAAAACCACCACCGTCTCCCCCTGCGATCCTCCACGGCCGCAGAAGATAGGGAGTACGGCGCACCGTAATACCGGCACTCCTCTTCTTCTGCGGCCCCACCACCAGGCGCGTCCGCAGCGGCCCGGCTCCTCCAGTCCGCCGGGAGCGCCCCTCCTCGGGCCGGCCTGGCCTCCTGCCCAGCCGGCCCTGGTTGCCTCTTTGCTTCACCGTGGTCCACCATCCACGGCTACTAGAGCCCCACCGCCACGACAAGGCGGGCAACCGTCGGGGGGAACCTAACCTAACCTTTTTTTTTTTTTTTTTTTTTTTTTTTTTTTTTTTTTTACGGGGGGAAATACGTTACGTATCCCCCGCCGCCCCCGGGGGAGGGCGGCAGGGGTATGACGGGCTCCCCCGGCGCGAGATGGAGTGCGCCGGAGTTTACCGTCTAAAACCCCCCGATGCCCACCTTCAGCGCCGTTCGCGGGGCCGTGGGAATCGCAAGGCATTCTTCCACGACCCCGCAGCGCGTGCCGCATCCGGCTCTCTCCCAGTGCGGCGGCTGATGACGTGCCGCCGCGCGCCTCTCCGAGAGCTCCCCGGGCATTGGGGAGCTTTCCTCTCGGGGCCCATAGTGTGGGCGGCGATCCCCCGATCACCGCCCACGGACCTAGGCTACGACCTCCATGGCGGGGGCGGGTTGAGCCGCCCTTGCGCCTTGGGCTTGCGGCTTTTTATGCCGGGCCCTTGAGGGAGCCTTTCCCTTACCTTTCGCGCCGGGGGGCGGCTTTGCGAAAACGCAACCGCTGCTCCCCAGCACGTGTCCCACCTCCTCCTTGCCAGTAGCCTGGCACAGCGAGCAGAGCGGATCCGCTCCACACTCTGCCGCCTTGTGCCCCGGCTTTCCGCACCGGAAACAGCTCCGGCTACGGTCCACCGAGGACTGGCATTTCGCCGCGACGTGGCCGGTGTCCTGGCATCGGAAGCACCGCTTTGGTCTCGCGGCCAGCAGCGAAACCTTTGCCGAGACCCAGCCCACGCGAAGCCGCCCAGAACTGAGCAACTTCTTGGTTGCCTCAACAGGGACGCTCATCCATAAGGACCCGTCCCCTCTCGGTCCCACTATTATTTTGCCCGACCTGATTGAGCTAGTCGGGCATCCTCCTTCTTGTGACGCCGCCATGATGACTTGGGCGGCTGTCACTGAGTCGTCCAGCCCGGTCACGCGCAACTCTGCGCATTTGACCGGGCGGCCGACCCTCACAATATCTGGGCTTAATACTGCCCTCAACTTTTCAGCGAAAGCGTCCGCCTTCGCTTGCGCCCCCTCACCTGCAATCGTGAGCACGCGCGCGCCGGTTTCCGCCAGACGAAAGCCAAGCTTTGGGATATCGAACTCCCCCAGATCGACTTTCGCCCTGGCTTCCTTCAGAAGCGTGGCATACGTCACCCCCTTCTCCGCAGCCTTCTCCTCAAGGGTGAGGGTAACGGCCGCAGTGACTGGAGTGCGCAGCCTTGCCTTCCTCTTCTTTTTCTTAGGGGCGGCTTTGGCTGGAGTAGCCGTCCCCTTCTTCGACTTGGCCTTGCGTGGACCCACTTCTGTCCACGGGGCCTCGGCGGGGGAGGGGTTGATGTGCTCACCCCCTTGCGCCGCCTCCTGAGCGGCCATTGTTGGCCGCTTCTTCATCACCTTCTTCTTTTTGGCCGGTGCAGACGGCACCTCTTTGGAGGGGGCCGCCGCACTTTGTGCCGCTACTTCTGAGTACGTGGGCGCCGTTGCCTTATTTGGCTTTGGCGCCTTCGTCCTTTCCATCGTCGGTGGGGTGCCTGCCGTAGTGCCGGCACTGTCCGCCGCCAGCGGCGGTCTCCTCCGGGGCTCCGGGAGGAGCCTATCCTCAATTCCTGCCAGCCGTGCATTCAACATGTTGCCGAAGGTTTCGATATTGGCACGCGAAACCTCCGACAACATCTGCTGCAGGTCCTGAGCGGCGGGCTTGGAGGCCTGTCGCCGCAGCTCCACCAGCTCCTGGCGCATGACTTCCATTTGCTGTTGGAGTCGCGCGTTCTGGGCCTCCAGAGCCCGCAGCTCGTCTGTTTGGCAACGGCTCCTCATCTCTGTGACGGCCGCCTTTATATTTGCGACCGCCTCCTTCAGAAACCGTTGATAGGTCCCTTTAAGGTTTGCAGATTTGCTGGCGACCATGGTGACGGTCTCCAGCGACCTTTCTACGCTCTCATTGAGCTCTGCGCCTGTCCTCTCCTGGTTGCCTTCAACTGGGGCACGACTAGCGCGGGGGGAAGCTCGCGCCTCCCTTGCCGCTCGTGCTGTCACCGCAACTTCCCTCTCTGCCTCTAAACGGAGGCTCTCCTCTTTCTCCCGATTTAGCTCAGCCTGCGCCTTGGCCAAGCCAACGTATTGGCCTGTGGTAGGCGGCCGGCCGCGTCCCCTTTTCGGTTTTGGTGCCGCCCCTTTGCTGAGAGGCGGTACATCGTCATCTCCAGGTTTTCTCTTCCGAGATGCGTCGTGTCCGGGTATGACGGGCAGCCCCTCGGAGTCCAGTGATATACCAGACATATCACTGGAGTCCGAGAGGTAGTCATCGCTGTCAAGTCCAGGTGTGTGGGGGCGTTCGGGGAGCAGCGCACGCGTGAGCATAACGCGCGGCAACCCTTGATCGCCCCTCAGAGCCTTCTTTTTTAATAACTCGAGCAGCCGGCGCCTTCCATCAGGTACCGGCTGCGAGAAATTGACGTCTTCGTCCGTTAGCAAGTCCGTCTCCGGCGCGGTAAGGTGCACCGGCTTCGGCCCTGCTTGCGCCATCGCGCCACTCGCTTTACTCGCCGTCGCCACGGCCTCCTCCTCCACAGCAACAGGTGCCCCCCCCGTATACGTGGGGCGACCCCCCGCCGAAGCGGGAGTGTGGGATTCCCTCGTAAGAGGACCCACCCGGGGAATAGTTTCCTTGTTGCACTCCATGGTTGCTCGGATATGGGCTGAGTCACGCCCGATCCATTAGGGGGGATTCTGCCCCAGTGCCCTTGGGACGAGCCGCCTGCTCGCCACGCATCCCACGGCCGGGCACCACAAACCCTGGATTAGGGGCCGTAAAAGCCCATCCATCACCATTCAGAACAAAAACCTAACACGCAAAACCTAACACACACGCACAGAAGAGTAAATAAAAGAGAAAAGATAGAAAGAAAAGGTGTTGAAAAATAGACGAAATAAATAAAAACAATGCAAAAAAGAAGAGTAAACTATAAAAAGGTGTTGAAAGATAGAGAAAGACCGGCGTTCAGCCGCCTGGGTACCTCACCCCGTGTAAAGAGCGGAGTGGCGCACCCAGGCGTTGCCCAGGGACACCAACGTGGAGGAACCGGTATCGTCCCCAACCGGTATCGTCCCCAACCTAACCTAACCTAACCTAACCTAACCTAACCTAACCTTTTTTTTTTTTTTTTTTTTTTTTTTTTTTTTTTTTTTTTTTTTTTTTTTTTTTTTTTTTTTTTTTTTTTTTTTTTTTTTTTTTTTTTTTTTTACGGGGGGGAAATACGTTACGTATCCCCCGCCGCCCCCGGGGGAGGGCGGCAGGGGTATGACGGGCTCCCCCGGCGCGAGATGGAGTGCGCCGGAGTTTACCGTCTAAAACCCCCCGATGCCCACCTTCAGCGCCGTTCGCGGGGCCGTGGGAATCGCAAGGCATTCTTCCACGACCCCGCAGCGCGTGCCGCATCCGGCTCTCTCCCACTGCGGCGGCTGATGACGTGCCGCCGCTACCTCTCCGAGAGCTCCCCGGACATTGGGGAGCTTTCCTCTCGGGGCCCATAGTGTGGGCGGCGATCCCCCGATCACCGCCCACGGACCTAGGCTACGACCTCCATGGCGGCGGGGGCGGGTTGAGCCGCCCTTGCGCCTTGGGCTTGCGGCCTCTTGAGCCGGGCCCTGGAGGGAGCCTTACTCCTCACACCTCGGCCGCAGAGGATAGGGCAAGCGGCGCACCGTAATACCGAACTTGCCTCTTCCTCTGCGGCCCCACCGATACCGTTTCTAAGCGGAACGGCCCCGCCAGCTCGCAGGGGGGTAGGGATAGCGGCACAAAAACCACCACCCTCTCCCCCTGCGACCCTCCACGGCCGCAGAAGATAGGGAGTACGGCGCACCGTAATACCGGCACTCCTCTTCTTCTGCGGCCCGACCACCAGGCGCGTCCGCAGCGGACCGGCTCCTCCAGTCCGCCGGGAGCGCCCCTCCTCGGGCCGGCCTGGCCTCCTGCCCAGCCGGCCCTGGTTGCCTCTTTGCTTCGCCGTGGTCCACCATCCACGGCTACTGAGCCCCACCGCCACGACAAGGCGGGCAACCGTCGGGGGGAACCTAACCTAACCTAACCTTTTTTTTTTTTTTTTTTTTTTGATCTCGCAGGGGAAAGGTCATTACGCCCTTCCCGGGTTGGGGAACCCGGGGGTATGTGGGACTCCCGGCGCGACTCGCCGGTTTACCCACTAAAACTGAACCTGCGGATTGCCATCAGCCGCTAAATGGGGAATGTCCCGGATCTGTCTAGCACAGGACACCCCCCGCGACCGGCCGGTCTACCTCTAAAGGGACCGGACTTCCACCACAATTAGGGGCCGCTCCGACAACCTGAAGCGTCCCCCTCGGCGCCGGGACTAGCTAAGCCGGGGAGGTTCCCATCCTCTCCCGGAGCCCCGTTAGACGGAAGATTGGAGGTTCGCAAAGCGACGCCTCCGCACTCCCGTCCTACGCCGGCGGAGCGGAACAGAGGATTGGTCGATCTCTCTGTCCCGCTCCGCGGCCTCTTTCTGCGAAATGACGGCTTCGCAGAAAGAGACCGCCGCCTGCCAGGCCTCATCGCTCTCGAGCATGCAGCGCACCACACTCGAGAGCGAGAGGTCCCGCCCAAGCACTGCCACGAGATCGTGGCGCTGCACGGCCCATCGATCGCACACCTCTAGGGTGTGCTGAACCTAACCTAACCTAACCTAACCTAACCTAACCTAACCTAACCCAACCTAACCTAACCTAACCTAACCTAACCTAACCTAACCTAACCTAACCTAACCTAACCTAACCTAACCGAACGAAGACCGACGGACTAAGTTGTCGAATAGTACGCGCAAAAAAAAAAAAAAAAAAAAAAAAAAAAAAAAAAAAAAAAAAAAAAAAAACAAGACTGTGCTACTGTTCGACGGGAAACCCGGAGTGACACAATTCGCCCAAGCATGCTCGTTCCTAACAGAAATAGCAAAATCCAACACCACCACCATCGGACCAAGGATCATCAGCGTAGACACAATGGCTGTCGATTTCGACAAAGGAGAAGTGGCGGACTACCTCGGATGTGTCAAAGCATCCGAGAGGCATGAAGTGGTAGTGTACGAGGGAAGAACGCAAGACCTAAGCTTCCTCGTACCGAACTCTCCTCCACAAAGAGTTCTACCATCGATGAGCCGCCAAAACACACCGGAAGAGCCAAAAAAAAAAAAGCCGATGATCCCGCGGCAGACAAAAACCTCAACCCAAACTCCCAAACAAACATCCTCAATAAAATAAAGAAAAGGATAACCAAATTGACAAAATGGAAATCTCCACCTAAACAAGAAGAGGCCAACACAACATCTCCAAAACCAGGGCCGTCAACCGAGCCTCCAAGATCCAGCGCGGATATCTGGGCCGAAAAAGAAAAAGAAAAAAGGCAATTAAGGGAAGCTGAGAAAAGGGGAGGAGTAACAAGAACTATGCACCTCCAAAAAACCAGCAGCAAGATTGACCAACACCTACACCGGCTGGTCACTAGCGAAAACCTCTCTCTCAGAAAGGGTCCGCAAGAAGACCTGGACCTCGAAGAGGGAGAAGAACCCCCAAAGCCTGAAGTCTTCAAAAGCCCAGATACACAAGCAGATGCGCTCAACACATTCTTAAGAGCTCCAAAACAAGTAAAACAAAAAACCACCGCCAAACCAACGCAAGCCCAACTTGGTCTGGTCAAACCTCCCTCCCTCAGAAAAGCTGAACGACTAGAAGACCATATGATCAACGCATACCTTGAGTACATAGCCATAATAGAGGCCAATAAAATCGTAAAAACCAAGGAATGCGAAGACATAATGAAGTCGTTCAGATTGAAGAAAGAAGCTCTCCTCGAAATCCAGCTAGAGGAAGCCAACGCATCGGTCTATAACAACACCACATCGACCGTTCTGAGAGGAGCAGAAATGACACACCACATGGCGGCTTACAACGCCACATCGGGAATAGTCTTTCTGGATGAGGACAGGACCAAAAGAAGAGGAAAACCCGTCTTCAACAACCCACCAAAAGATCCCATAGTCGTGATCACAAAAGGGACTGAAATATGGTTGGAGGACAAGATACTAGAAACATCCAATATCTTGTCTGAAGCAGATCCCATCGACTACTGGGAAATCCCGGAAATAAGCTGGGTAAATGGCGTTCCGGGATGTGGGAAGACGACGTGGATAATAAATAACTTCAACGAAGCTGAAGACGTAGTTGTAACAACAACGATAGAGGCGAAGAAAGACCTAATAGAGAGGATCACAAAGAGAGCAGGTCAAGAAGCGAAGAAAAGAATACGCACCATGGCATCGATCTTGGCAAATGGACGGAAGGGATTCGAAAGCCTAAAATGCACCAGGCTCCTCGCGGATGAGGCATTAATGAATCACTTCGGATCCATTGTAATGATCATGCGTATTGTCGGGGCCAAAGACCTGCTCCTCATAGGGGACATAAACCAGCTGCCCTACATAGATCGAGAAAATCTATTCACCCTCTATTATTACCGCCCAAATCACCTCACAGATGTAACTCAAGAACTACTATGTACACATAGATGCCCGGAAGACGTCGCTTACGCGCTACAACACATCCACAAGGGCATCTACTGCTCAAGTACCATCATAAAATCCCTGTCGATAAAACCCAGGACAGGGGCGGAGATCCCTAAGGACCAGCCCAACACTCTACTTCTAACCTACACCCAAGTAGAGAAGAAAACCCTCATAGATCTAGGGTATGGGAAGGGCGAAGGTTCCAAAATCCTCACAATACACGAGGCACAGGGATTGTGTTACGAAAGAGTTTACATCGTTAAACAACAGAAGAGGAAAATACAACTACACGACAGCGCCTCACATGCGGTGGTCGCCTTGACGCGTCACACGAAGGAATGCATCTACTTCACAGATGACAGCGACGACGCGCTGGGCTCCCTAATGAGAGAACCACTCAAAATGCCCCCAAAGACCATCATGGAATACAATATGAAAATGGCAATCAAAAACAGGGACGAAATCACCACCAACAAAATAGTCTCGGCCATTACTCCATGAGGGCGCAAACGGAAAACAACGGACCAAAATACCAACACCAAAACTAAACCGGCGGTAACCAGGAAGAGTGCCACCAAGACCATCATGGGTTCCGACATCAAAAGGCTACCAAAACAGAGACCAATGTCTCGGCCTCAAACCCATGATGGTCCAAAGAAGAAGATGACACCACCCCGGAAGTTCAAGCCTGACGGCATCCAACTCAAGATGATGACCACAACACAAGGCGAAAATAAACCAGGACTGACAACACCAAATGAGACGACATCAGCCACCATCCGGTGGCCAAGTAAAAAAGTAAACCCCTTCAGGGTACAGGCCCCTTAAGGGCAATTAAATAAAAATTGTAAAAAAGAAATTGACGAAATTGTGAAAACAATGTATACAAAAAATTAACATGATAAGGGCACGGACCACCTAGGTCTGTGGAAAAAAAAAAAAAAAAAAAAAAAAAAAAAAAAAAAAAAAAAAAAAAACCTAACCTAACCTAACCTAACCTAACTAGGATGGAGATTAGATATAGGAGGAGGGGTAAAGATGACAGCACCGAGCATGTGGTGATGACCGTGTCGCCGGGGATGTGGACGCGCTTCACCAAAGCGGGCTATCTATATATAGATATGCAGCGTGTGCGGGTCGCCGACCAGTCCCCCCTAATACAGTGTTCGAGCTGTCTAGGGTACGGGCATGGGCGGCGATTCTGCACTACCGCCGAGGTGAAGTGCGGCCATTGCTCCGGGGCGCATCACCAGTCTCGGTGCGAAGACCGTCTGGCTGGTAGTAAACCGCGTTGTGTAAATTGTGTTGGGGCAGGGAACAAGGATGTAGAGCATAACGCTTTCAGCGCGAGGTGCCCGGTCCGACAAAAGTGGGACGCTATGGCGCGCGCAACAGTCGCGTATGGTCCGGAGGACCAGTAGTGTCAGTACCGCCCATAACAATTAGATGTAAGTTAAACTTAGTTTTAAAAAACACTAATTAGATACGATACAAATGAGCGGTGCGACACTGTTGGGAGGAAGCTGGGGATACATATGATTATGGTGACATAAGGTAGCATATGTACCCATAGCAACCAAAATCTGGTACCATTAGCGTATGCGCGCGCCATGGAGTCCCACAAGGTATGCAAAGGATCCATATTAATATGAATCCCGAGCATACTAATTGTCGGGACGGACACTTCGACCTGGGCGCAGGGGGGCTAAAAAAGTGTAAGGGTAGAGTTGCAGAAGTAGCAAGAAATGTAATAAGGATGGATGATAAATGATGGAAATGTAACAAAGATAGTAAATAATTGTAACTGTAAATGTAAAAAATGAAAAGGATATGTTAAAAAATGATAAACGATGGAAATGTAATAAAGATAGTAAATAATTTTAAGAAATAATTAATGTAAAGTTTGAAATGGTAAAGTTGTAGAAGCAAGTAAGAATGCAATAAAGATGGAAAAAATTAAAAGAAATAATTAATGTTAAGTTAAAAATTGAGAAAAGGAAGTGTGAATAGTAATAAAGATAGTAAATAATTGTAACTGTAAATGTAAAAAATGAAAAGGAAATGTTAAATAATGATAAATGATGGAAATGTAATAAAGATAGATATAAACGCAATAAACGGCAAAAGAAAGTATTGTAAGTAAATGTTAATGTGGTGACAAATGTAAGGAAATGTAATAGAAATTTATAAATGTAAGTAGGAAATAGAGCTGTATAAGAAATCAAAAATGTATTAAATAGAAATAATCCAAGAAGTTGAAAAACTAAATGTAAAAATTAATGTAAAACAAGTAGTTAACAGAATATAAAAGATATAAATGTAATGATAAAAATGTAATAAGCAATAAAAGAAATGTAAAGAAAGTGAAATGTAACAACGAAAATTGTAATTAAAACTAAAAAACTTATAAAGTAACCAAAAAACAAGCAAAAAATTGGCCCTGCTTACGGTAGGGGGAACAAGAAAAAAAAAAAAAAAAAAAAAAAAAAAAAAAAAAAAAAGTGGTCAAAACAGTGCTATAAACCTGTGCGATACGTCAAAACACGCGGAAAAGTGTCGCCAGGAAGAAAGTGAAAACCGCGTGAAAATCGGTTAAGAGGGAACCGAGAAAATTAAGAAAAACCGGGATTTTTCCCGGTTTTTAACATTGGGACGCGTGCGCCGAGCGATTAAGATCGACGACCCCCCCTTTTTATTGCATCCCAGTGTAGCCAAGTACTTAAGCCTGCTGCCTGCAAAAAATTGGATTTTTTCCGTGAAAAACTGTGAAGCAGCAGGCCAAAAACCAAAAAAAAAAAAAAAAAAAAAAAAAAAAAAAAAAAAAACCGCCAAGTGGCGCGGACACGGGGAGTGCAAGGGGAGGAAATTAAATATTACATGTTGAAGCGGAACATCCGGGGCTACCCAGAACAGTTGAAAAAAGTGAAATCGGACTTGTTTTAAAAAAAAAAAAAAAAAAAAAAAAAAAAAAAAAAAAAAAAAAGTTATTACAGTTTTAAAAAATCAAATAATTTCGAAAATTAATAACTAAGAATCTAAATCGGTGAGGTGCATATATTTTTAGTGTACAGTGTGTGCCACATTTAGGAGCTCCCACATAAAAAATCTGGTGTCGTTCCGGTGCCTGGATCCAGAGAAAAAAGGAAAAAACCAAAAAATCTAGACCTAGCCCTAGGAGGTCTGGATTTCGAGGACATCAGCGGACCATCACCGTGAGTCGACACCAGCAGGCCGGGGAAGCGGAGAGAGAGTTAAGTGGCTTTTAAAGACATTTTAAGTTTTCAGTTTAAGACAGATAATTTTAAATAGCCTAAAAAGTTAACGTAGAATTAATTTAAAAATATAGAATTAATCTAGTAGAAAATAGAATAAGCAAAGTCTGTGATGGTGAAAGCCCCATATTTATAAGTTTTATAGTTATTAAGTAATTTACCTTTTAAGACCTGAAAGTCAAGTTCGTAGGATTCCCATACAATTTTAACTAAAGGAGGCCACGCCCCCAACTGATAAGGGAAAATCCTTATTTTTAGCCAAATTAGAGACTTATTCAAAATTTCAAAACCTAACCCCTATAGGGTACACCAGGAGGAACAATTACCTAAAGTTTAGACAGAATCCATTAGGTAATTACGTAGAAAATTGCATGTTAAGAGACAAAAAAGTGACGTCACAAAGTGGGTGGAACCTACGGATTTCAGGGCTGCAAATGACGTTTTTCGCCGGTCGATAATTTGTTTTAAAAAATTTTATGTATGTATGCCCAACTAAATTTAAATAACTAAAATAGTAAATATAAACATAAAAACAGTTATATACAAATATAAATACATAAACTAAATACATAAAACACAAAATATAATAAAAGATAATATTATAAACCCTAAAAAGTAACTTTAAAATCTTAAAAAATTAGGAGTATATAGGAGTAAAGGGTAGAAGTTTTTATATATAAACACAGATACATATATACATATAAAATAGTATAAAAATAAGTTAAAATTAAAATATAAAAAAGTAATAAACTGAGTAAATCAATTATATAATATCATATAGATAGACTGTATATAAATAAACACCATTATATAATACATATATATATATATATAAATAGTATAAAAATAAGGTAAATTGATATACAAAAAGTAAAAAACTGAGCGAATTAAGAACACTACATTATACCAGGTAATAGTAAGTAAATAAGTAATAATACATAGCAACAAAACATTCTGAAAACCCAGATAAAAACCACATATAATAATAAAAAAGTTAAAATAATCATAAAATATTACAAACAGGGAATAAACAACAACTAACAAACATACACACATCAATATTAGTACATATATATATATACCAATAATATATGTAAACATAATATACGCACATACGTAAGCATACATACACACATCACTAAACAAAATACCATAAACTAGCTAAATACTAAAAACAAAATAGTATAATATACCGTATAATATCTAAATTAGAAATAAAACTCAAGTATAACCCTAGCCATACAGACAAAGCATAAAACAAACATTAAAACTTCTAAAAACTTAATACAAAAATATTATAAATTATCAAAGTTAACGAACGTTTATCTAATAGATAAACCGAGCATAGTAAGTAAAAGGGGCAACCCTAATAAGGATTACCATCGTCAAGTCCACTCGCCCCGCCCCCAAACGCTGTGCTGTACTTTGTGGGCGGTCCCATAGGCCGAGAGTTGACTGTAAAATATTGCAATATTAAAATTGATAAAAATTCTCTAAAATAACATACTTAAAACATACCTTAAAAAACTAAATAAATATACCACATTAATAATATAATAAAATAATAGTTAAACGAATTAGGAAAACATTAAAATAGTACAAATTGGTTAAAAATTTTAAGTAAATAAAAATTGGATATTAATTAAACATATAGTAAAAAAGTAATAAAAACTATAGGCCATACATAAATAAAAATATCTCAATTTAGCTTAATATAAATATATAAAAAACCTTACATATACTACTCACGTATAATACTGCAACCCCTGGACTACAATCCTTTGGAACGATCGAGAACGTCCATAGGTGCGAGAGGCACGGAAAGAGTTAACGCCCACACCGCCTGACTCACTCGCTCTCGTGGTGCATAGAAACAGCAAGCCCCGCCCCCTTCTCGGCGCCCTGCTGCGCGACGTGTGCAGTCTAATAGGCCGAGGGTTTGCTGAAAAATAAAAGTAATATTAAATCGATAAAAAGATCCTAAAATAATACACATAATAAGTATCCTAAAAATCAAATAAATAGTTTATAAATAGTCTATATTAGCAACATAATAAAATAATAATTAAAAATAGTAAAAAACCATCAAAATAGCATAAACCTGTACCAACATAGGGTAATAAAAAATTCTAAAATAATCAATAATAAAATAAAATAGTAAACTAAAACTCTAGGCAATACATTAACATAAAAATCTTAATCTAACTAACGTAAACGTACAATAAACTTTACATAAACTACTTGTCCAAAATACCGCAACCCTCGGACTATATCCTCGGAACATTCGAGAACACCTATAGGAGCGAGCGGCACGGACAGAGTCAACGCCTACACCGCCTGACCTGCTCGCACTCGTGGAGCATAGCAACAGTAAGCCCCGCCCCTGGAGCCATACAGCGCGACGTGGGCGGTCTGAGTCTGAGAGCCCGAGGCGGACGAACCCATATAAAAAATTTTTTCGAAAAAGAAATTATTAAATAATCAGCTAAAATAGTTTAATAGTAAACTCATAAAATAAACATTTACATTAAAACTAAATTAAAACTAAATAAACATATAAAACAGGTAAAATAGTATATACAACACATATTATATAAAACTAAAAACCTTGATATTTTAAAAAATTAAAAACAAAAATAGTAAACAAGCTTTTATACAACACACATACACACAAAACATAACAAAAACTAAATATAAACCGGGTCTTAACTTAAAATAAAAAGTGCTAAAAATAATTGTTTGATCCCGGACTACTAGGCCCCGCCCCCTTGAAACACGGCAAAGAGCGAACCTCGATAGGGGCGGAGTCGACCTAGACAACGTTCGTTGTGGGCGGTTCATGGCCCGAGAGCCTGAGGCGACTAACCACTCTTAAAAAATTTTTACAAGTAAAGAAATTAGTATCATAATATACATTAAAAATAGTAGATAAATACATCAAAAGGAGACACAAAACCGGATACTAGATAAACCTAAATAATAAATAAAACAGTTAAAAATATTATAAATAACACACTCTACATAAAGTTAAAACCCTATAATCTTATTTAAATAACCCCCAGATATACATATAAACTAGACATATATATATATACATATAGAATAGAAAGTAAAATAAAACTAAATACAAATAAACAAAAATCAAAAATAAAAATTTAAAATAACTTCGGGATCCCGGACTACAATCTGCAGTGCAGCCCCGCCCCCGAGACACGGCAAAGCGTAAACCTCGGTGTGGGCGGAGTTGACCTAAATAACGTTGGTTGCTATTCAAAATCAACAGGCATTGAATTTTAGACTTAATACATATAGAATATTGTGAAACATTAATTCTTAGATTAGTCTTAGGGCTTCCTGACCGACGGAAAACGTCAACATTGCAAGACATTAGAGTATACTACTTAGGACCAGTTGCCTCCCTATTGGAGCAGCTGTTAGTTTGTAAGACAAATTAGGTTTTTAGGACCAACTACATCATTTTTGGTGTAGTTGATAGGTATAAGACACAGAATATATATACCACTCTACCTTGAGACCAGCTGTGTTATTTTTAGCACAGCTGTTAGAACATATTATATAGTCTAGGACCAACTACATCATTTTTGGTGTGGTTGCTAGGGTAAGACTATCGGTGGTATTAATATTAAATATTTTACTATACACATTTACATAGTGACGCGTTCCCCCAAATAACTTCGAATTTAATTTACTATATACACATTTAAACATTACAAATTGCACATTTTACAGACTTATTTTAACATACACATTAGATACAAATATACATATATTTACTGCATTTTTGAATTGATAATAGTTACATTTTATTTATAAATTAATTGATAAAAATGGCCATGGTACACACCCCACACAGTGGCAAACCCAGAAACCCGAAAGCCCGACGGTCAATGGAGGGCAGGGGGACTGGGGGTGGCGGCGGTGGAAGTGGCAGCCAGAGAAGCAGCCCAGTAGTATTAGATCAGGGCCCCGCGAGTTCTATGGAATATCTTATGGCGGACATAACGAGCGCGGTTAAGGAGAGTTATAATCTGCTAAACCAGACTAGGAATATGAAGAGCGAGCTAAAGGTCGGTTTGGCAGATTCCCTTGCAATAATAGCAAAGGCCACAATTAAGGCGTTAGATTTAAATAGGCAACCGGGGAATGAAAAGGAAAGTATAAAAACTAGGGACTCGGAAACCCAGTGTGACAGAGATGAGGATGAGATAGTGAAAAATGAGGGTGATGGTGGAATGATAGAGGTTTATGAAAGACTGAGTGAGTTAATTAACAATAGGATGGATAGACTCGAAGCACATGTAAATGAGGTAGGGCTTCAGACAGGGAGTGGTATAAAAGACATTATTACTGACAGTATTAGGAAAAACAGTGAGGACATGATACAGAAAAACAAGAAAAGTAATGATAGGATTCTTGAAGCGGTAAAGGGAGCAAGGGAAGTGAATAGGGAAGCTAGCCAGGAGACAAGAGTCGAAATTCAGGAAATAAATAGAATGAATAAGGAAATGATAACGGAATACAAGGGTCTAAAAGGGGAAATAAGTAGCAAAATTGAGGAAATAAAAGAGAATAGGGATAACCTAAGCAAGGCACTGGAAGAGTGGGGGGCCAGGACTTGGGTGGGGCCTCAATCCGCGACATACGCGAGCGTGGCCGGTGGCAGTGGGGAAACCCAAACCTTGCCACCGAAGCCGGAGCACCTGACCCTACACTCTCTAGTAGTGACGGACAGAGATGATATTATGACAAGTGCGGAGATAGTGACAGAAGTAGGAACAGTTATAGAGGCAAAAAAGGAAGGAATAAAAATTGATAGAATTAGAAAAGGTAAAGATAGGAAAGTTATCATAGGACTAAGTAATAAGAAGGATAGAGACAAGGTTAAGGAAAGAATAGAGAAAAGTGGGGGAAAATTAGAAGTCCAGATTATAGAGAATAAAGATCCACAGGTTGTGTTGTATGGGGTGCTCAAGTCGAATACGGACGATGACATTTATAAAGCTATAAGAACGCAAAATGAGCACCTCATGGAGCACATCCTGGGGGGGGGAAAGGATAGGATGAAGATTAGATATAGGAGGAGGGGTAAAGATGACAGCACCGAGCATGTGGTGATGACCGTGTCGCCGGGGATGTGGACGCGCTTCACCAAAGCGGGCTATCTATATATAGATATGCAGCGTGTGCGGATCGCCGACCAGTCCCCCCTAATACAGTGTTCGAGCTGTCTAGGGTACGGGCATGGGCGGCGATTCTGCACTACCGCCGAGGTGAAGTGCGGCCATTGCTCCGGGGCGCATCACCAGTCTCGGTGCGAAGACCGTCTGGCTGGTAGTAAACCGCGTTGTGTAAATTGTGTTGGGGCAGGGAACAAGGATGTAGAGCATAATGCACTCAGCGCGGAGTGCCCGGTCCGGAAAAAGTGGGACGCCATGGCGCGCGCAACAGTCGCTTATGGTGACGAAGAGCAGTAGTCCCGATAAACGTCGAATGCAATTGATGTAAATTAAAAATGTATTTTAAGACACCAATGCAAAATAGACAAATGGACAGTTCGGCATGGGTATTACACTTGGCATATATATGATATTATGGTGACATAAAAGAAGCATATATAGCTAAAGTAAATAACAAGAACTAGCTTAAGATTAACAAAACCGGCACTGTGGGCACATGCGCGCGTCACGGGGCCCCGCAAGGGCTGCAAGAAGTTTATGTAGAAATAAACTTTGAGCACAAAAAAGCCGGGGCGGACACACCGACCTGAAATGGAAACGTTATAAAGATAGTAAATAATTGCAAGAAATAATTAATGTGAAGTTTGGTTTTTTGATGGATATTATATATATAAGTAAGTAAGAGAATGTAAAAAAAGAGAAAGAATTTAAGAAATGTGAAATGTAAACGTAAATGTAAATGCAAAAATAATGTAAAGGAAATAGTACAAGATGTTAAAAGATATAAGTGTAAGAGTAGAATAAATAAGTAATAAGATAAGTGTACAAAATGATAGCAAATAAATGAAATGTAACGATAAAAATTGTAATTTAGAAATAAGTAAATAGCTAATAGGATGTTAAAAGATATAAACGCAATAAACGGCAAAAGATAAGTACTGTAAGTAAATGTTGATGTGGTGACAAATGTAAAGGAAATGTAATAGAAATTTATGAATGTAAGCAGGAAAAGCTGTATAAGAAAACAAAAATGTATTAAATATAAATAATCCAAGAAGTTGGAAACTAAATGAAAATTATTGTAAAACAAATAGTTAACAGAATATAAAAGATATAAAATTAATGATAAAAATGTAATAAGCAATAAAAGAAATGTAAAGAAATGGAAATGTAACAACGAAAATTGTAATTAAAACTAAAAAACTTAAAAAAGTAACCAAAAAACAAGCAAAAAATTGGCCCTGCTTACGGTAGGGGGAACAAGAAAAAAAAAAAAAAAAAAAAAAAAAAAAAAAAAAACCTAACCTAACCTAACCTAACACGCAAAAACCTAACACACACGCACAGAAGAGTAAATAAAAGAGAAAAGATAGAACGAAAAGGTGTTGAAAGATAGACGAAATAAATAAAACAATGCAAAAGAAGAGTAATCTATAAAAAGGTGGTGAAAGACAGTGAAAGACCGGCGTTCAGCCGCCTGAGTGCCTCACCCCGTGTAGAAAGCGGAGTGGCGCACCCAGGCGTTGCCCAGGGACACCAACGAGGAGGAACCGGTATCGTCCCCAACCTAACCTAACCTAACCTTTTTTGGAAATACGTTACGTATCCCCCGCCGCCCCCGGGGGAGGGCGGCAGGGGTATGACGGACTCCCCCGGCGCGAGATGGAGTGCGCCGGGGTTTACCGTCTAAAACCCCCCGATGCCCACCTTCAGCGCCGTTGGCGGGGCCATGGGAATCGTATTACATTCTTCCATGACCCCGCAGCGCGTGCCGCAACCGGCTCACTTCTTTGCGGCGGCCTGGTGTTGTGCCGTCGCCTGCCTCTCCGAGGGCTCCCCGGGCATTGGGGAGCTTTTCACTCGGGACCCTTGTTGTGAGCAGCGATCCCCCGATCGCCGCTCACGGGTCTAGGACTCCATCACTTCGGCGGGGGCGGGCAGAACCGCCCTTGCGCCTGAGGCCTTTGGCTTTTTAAGGCGGGCCTTTTTTGTGGGAGCCTTTCCCTTTTTATTGCCGGGGGGCGGCTTTTTGGCAGCTGTAATGCAGCCAGCAGCCCCCAGCACGTGCTCCTTCGGCTTCCCGGTCGCCTCACACACGGGGCAGTTAGGATCTGCCCCGCATTCTGGCGCCCTGTGGCCCGGCTTCCCGCAGCGGAAACAGTTCCGACTGAGGTCCACCGAGCACACGCACTTCGCCGCCAAGTGGCCGGTGTCCAAACACCGGTAACACCGCCTTGGCCTCGCGGCCAGCAGCGCTACCTTTGCCAGGACCCAGCCGACCTGCAGCCGCCCAGAGCTCGAGAGCTTCTTTGCGGCCGCAACTGGAACGCTTAGCCAGAGTGACCTAGCACCCCTAGGGCCCACCACTATTTTGCCCGACCGGATGTTTGAGGCCGGGCATCCTCCTTCTTTAACGACCGCCTTGATGACGTCGGCGGCCGTCGTCGCGTCGTACAGCCCGGAGACGCGCATTTCCGCGCACTTCTCCGGGCGGGCGATTCGCACGACATCTTGGTCGAGCACCTCCTTCAGCCGTGTGGCAAAGGCGTCGGCCTTCTCCTGTGCGCCCTCTCCTGACAGCAACAGGACTCGAGCGCCGGTCTGAGCCAGGCGGAATCCGAGTTTGGGTATCCCGAACTCCGCCAGGTCGATCTTGCTCCTTGCCTCCGCGAGCACAGACGCGTAGGTGATGCTCCGTTCCGCAGCCCCCGCCTCTAGGGTGAGCGTGACTGCTGCTGTGGTCGGAACGCGCAACCTCGCCTTCTTTTTCCTCTTCTTCTTCTTCGGGGCGGCTTTGGGTGTTGTAGCCGCCCCCTTCTTCTTCTTGTCGGCCTTGCGCGGACCGACGGTGGTCCACGGGGCCTCGGCGGGGGAGGAGCCGGTGTGCGCACTCCTTTGCGCCGCCTCTTGAGCGGCCATTGATGGCCGCTTCTTCGTTTTGCCCTTGGCCTTTGGCGGGGCCGCTGTTGGCGGTGCCTCTATTGGGGCTGCCGCACTCGGTGCCGCCATCTCAGCGTATGTGGGCGCCGTCGCTTTTTTGGGCTTCGGCGCCCTCGTCCTATTCTCCGCCGGCGTGGTGCCCACAGTGGCACTGTCCGCCGCCAGCGGTGGCCTCCTCCTTGGCTCCGGAAGGAGCCTATCTTCCAGTCCGGCCAACCTCGCATTCAGCATGTTGCCGAAGGTCTCGATATTAGAGCGCGAGACCTCCGACAACATCTGCTGCAAGTCCTGAGTCGCAGGTTTTGTCGCCTGGTGGCGCAACTCCTCCAGCTCGCGTCGCATCGCGTCGACCTGCTGTTGGAGCCGCGCGTTCTGGGCTTCCAAGGCCCGCAGCTCGTCCGATTCGCAGCGGCCCCTCAATTCGGTGACGGCCGTTCTGATGGTGCTGACCGACTCCTTGAGGAACCGCTGGAATGTTCCTTTCAAATTTGAGGACCTGGATGCGACCATCAAGATCGTCTCCAGGGACATCTCTACGTTTGCTGCAATAGCAGCGTTTGTCTGCTCTGGGGTGGTGATAGAGGTAGGGCTTGCAGGGAGAGAGACTCGTGCTTCTCTTGCTGCCCGCGCTGTATCAACGACCTCGGCTTCGGCCTCCAGTCTGATGGCCTCCGCCTTCGCCCTGTTGAGCTCTGCCTGCGCCTTCGCCAGGCCGACGTATTGGCCGGTTGATGGTGGCCGACCACGTCCTCTCTTAGCCTTCGGCACCGCACCTTTGCTGGTGGACGGCGCCGTTTCGTCACAGTCCGGGAGTAGCCGCCGCTTAAGGGGGGTCGTACGTCCGGTGGGTGCGGGCAATCCCTCGGAGTCCAGTGACATGGAAGACATGCAACTGGAGTCCGAGAGACAGTCCTCGCTGTCAATTTCGGGTATGTCACGTCCTTGTTGGGGTGGCGGCATGATCACGTCGCGCGTGAGCAATACGCGCGGCAGATCACGGTCGCCCCGTAACTTCTTCTTCTGCATTAGTTTTAGCATCCGCTCCACGCCGTTGGTCTGCGGTTGACTAAAATCAACGTCCTCATCGGTCAGGAGGCCCGTCTCCGGCGCGGTAATGTGCGCCAGCTTCGGGCCTGGTTGCGCCATCGCGCGTCTCTCCTTCTCCACCGTCTTTAGCACGGTCTCCTCATCCGACTCCACAGCAACAGGTGCCCCCCCCGTATACGTGGGGCGACCCCCCGCCGAAGCGGGAGTGTGGGATTCCCTCCTAAGAGGACCCACCCGGGGAATAGTTTCCTTATTGCTCTCCATATTTGCTCGGATATGGGCTGAGTCACGCCCGATCCATCAGGGGGGATTCTGCCCCAGTGCCCTTGGGACGAGCCGCCTGCTCGCCACGCATCCCACGGCCGGGCACCACAAACCCTGGATTAGGGGCCGTAAAAGCCCATCCATCACCATTCAAACAAAAACCTAACACGCAAAACCTAACACACACGCACAGAAGAATAAATAAAAGAGAAAAGATAGAAAGAAAAGGTGTTGAAAGATAGAAAAATAAATAAAACGATGTAAAAAAGAAGAGTAAACTATAAAAAGGCGGTGAAAAGATAGAGATAGACCGGTGTTCAGCCGCCTGAGTACCTCACCCCGTGTAAAAAGCGGAGTGGCGCACCCAGGCGTTGCCCAGGGACACCAACGTGGAGGAACCGGTATCGTCCCCAACCTAACCTAACCTAACCTTTTTTTTTTTTTTTTTTTTTTTTACGGGGGGAAATACGTTACGTATCCCCCGCTGCCCCCGGGGGAGGGCAGCAGGGGTATGACGGACTCCCCCGGCGCGTGATGGAGTGCGCCGGGGTTTACCGTCTAAAACCCCCCGATGCCCATCTTCAGCGCCAATGGGGGGGCCGTGGGAAACGCGTGAGCATTCTTCCACGACCCCCCAGCGCGTGCCGCATCCGGCTCCCTTCTAATGCGGCGGCCTGTTGTTATGCCGCCGCTTGCCTCTCCGAGAGCTCCCCGGGCATTGGGGAGCTTTTCTCTCGGGGCCCATAGTGCGGGCGGCGATCCCCCGATCACCGCCCACGGGCCTAGGCGTCCAACTCCATGGCGGGGGCGGACGGAACCGCCCTTGCGCCGTTGGCCTTGGGCTTTTTAAGCCGGGCCTTCTGGGTTGGCGCCTTTCTCTTCGCGCCGGGAGGCGGCTTAGCGACACAGCCGCTTCCTCCCAGCACATGCGCCTTCTCCGCCCTGCCGGCAGCCTCGCACAGGAAGCAGTTGGGCGCTTCCCTGCACTCGGCCGCCTTGTGCCCCGGTTTCCCGCAGCGGAAACAGCTCCGGCTGCGGTCTACCGGGCACTGGCACTTCGCCGCCACGTGGCCGGTGTCCTGGCAGCGGAAGCAGCGCTTAGGCCTCGCGGCCAGCAGCGCCACTCTCGCCGACACCCAGCCAACTCGCAGCCGCCCTGAGCTCGTGAGCTTCTTGGCGGCCGCGACCGGGATACGCATCCACAATGACGCGTCCCCGCGTGGCCCCACCGTCAGTTGGCCCGACCTGATGTCGTCGGTCGAGCACCCACCCTCCTTCGCGACCGCCTGGATGACGTCGGCGGCCGCTATTGAGTCGTCCAGCCCGGCAACGCGGATCTCCGCGCACAGTACCGGGCGGGCGACTTTTACGTCTTCCGATGGGAGGACGGACCTCAGCCTCTGGGCGAAGGCGTCCGCTTTTTCCTGCGCCCCCTCACCAGCAATGGTGAGGACGCGCGCTCCGGTCTCGGCCAGGCGGAAGCCAAGCCTGGGGATCCCTAGCTCCCCCAGGTCGATCGCCGCTCTAGCCTGTCCCAAAACCTTCGCGTAAGTCACCCCCCTTTCAGCAGCGCTCGCCCCCAGGGTGAGGGTGACCGCCGCAGTCGTGGGAGGGCGAAGCTTCGCTCTCTTCTTCTTCTTTTTTGGTGCGACTTTAGCTGGAGTAGCCGCCCCCTTCTTCGTCCTCTTGACCTTACGTGGACCTACCTTGGTCCACGGGGCCTCGGCGGGGGAGGGATCGATGTGCTCCCCCCCTTGCGCCGCTTCCTTAGCGGCCATTGATGGCCGCTTCTTCTTCTTGGCCTTGGGCGGGGCCAGAGCAGCCGGAGCCTCTTTAGGGTCCGGTGCATTGGGTGCCGCCATCTCTGCGTATGTGGGCGCCGTCGCCCTTTTGGGCTTCGGCGCCTTCTTCGTCGGTGCCGATGTCGGGGCACTGACGCTGTCTGCCGCCAGTGGCGGCCGTATCCGAGGGGCCGGCAAGAGTCGGTCCTCTAATCCGGCCAGCCTAGCGTTCAGCATTGTGCCGAACGTCTCCACATTTTTACGCGACACCTCGTCTAGTAGTTGTCGCAGATCTTGCTCGGCGGGGCGGGATGCCTGCCGGCGCAGCTCTTCTATCTCCTGGCGCATGTCAGCCAGCTGTTTCTGGAGGCGTGCGTTTTGAGCCTCCATCCTCGCCATCTCCTCCGATGCGGCCCCACCGATACCGTTTCTAAGCGGAACGGCCCCGCCAGCTCGCAGGGGGGTAGGGATAGCGGCACAAAACCACCACCCTCTCCCCCTGCGACCCTCCACGGCCGCAGAAGATAGGGAGTACGGCGCACCGTAATACCGGCACTCCTCTTCTTCTACGGCCCCACCACCAGGCGCGTCCGCAGCGGACCGGCTCCTCCAGTCCGCCGGGAGCGCCCCTCCTCGGGCCGGCCTGGCCTCCTGCCCAGCCGGCCCTGGTTGCCTCTTTGCTTCGCCGTGGTCCACCATCCACGGCTACTAAGCCCCACCGCCACGACAAGGCGGGCAACCGTCGGGGGGAACCTTTTTTTTTTTTTTTTTTTTTTTTGACGGGGGGAAATACGTTACGTATCCCCCGCCGCCCCCGGGGGAGGGCGGCAGGGGTATGACGGGCTCCCCCGGCGCGAGATGGAGTGCGCCGGGGTTTACCGTCTAAAACCCCCCGATGCCCACCTTCAGCGCCGTTCGCGGGGCCGTGGGAATCGCATTGCATTCTTCCACGACCCCGCAGCGCGTGCCGCAACCGGCTCTCTTCTTTGCGGCGGCCTGGTGTTGTGCCGCCGCCTGCCTCTCCGAGAGCTCCCCGGGCATTGGGGAGCTTTTCTTCTCGGGGCCCATAGCGTGAGCGGTGATCCCCCGATCACCGCCCACGGGCCTAGGACTCCATCACCTCTATGGCGGGGGCGGTTGACTCCGCCCTTGCGCCGTTGGCCTTAGGCTTTTTATGCCGGGCCTTTTTGGTGGGAGTCTTTCGCTTCTTGCTGGGGGGCGGCTTTTTGGCCACTGTTATGCAGCCAGCAGCCCCCAGCACGTGCTCCTTCGGTGCTCCGACGACCTCGCACACGGGGCAGTTAGGATCTGCCCCGCATTCGGGCGCCTTGTGGCCCGGCTTTCCACAGCGGAAGCAATTCCGACTGAGGTCCACCGAGCACTTACATGTCGCGGCCAGGTGGCCGATGTCCAGGCACCGGTAGCACCGCTTGGGCCTCGCGGCCAGCAGTACCACCTTTGCCCGGACCCAGCCGACTTGCAGCTGCCCAGCGCTGGTGAGCTTTTTGGCAGCCGCAATGGGGACGCTCAGCCAGAGTGACCTGGCGCCCCTGGGACCCACTACTATTTTGCCCGACCGGATGTTGGTAGCCGGGCAACCTCCTTCTTTGACGACCGCCTCGATGACATCGGCGGACGTCGTCGCGTCGTCCAACCCGGTGATGCGCACCTCTGCGCACTTCACCGGGCGAGCAATTCGCACGACCTCGGGGTCGAGCACCTCTTTTAGCCGAGTGGCAAAGGCGTCGGCCTTCTGCTGTGCGCCCTCTCCCGATAGCAGCAGGACTCGGGCGCCGGTCTTAGCCAGGCGGAATCCGAGTTTGGGTATCCCGAACTCCGCCAGGTCGACCTTGCTTCTCGCTTCTGCGAGCACCGAGGCATAAGTGGCCCTCCGCTCCTCAGCCCCCGCCTGAAGGGTGAGTGTTACTGCTGCTGTGGTCGGAGTACGCAGTTTTGCCTTTTTCTTCCTCTTTTTAGGGGCGGCTTTGGCTGTTGTAGCCGTCCCCTTCTTCTTCTTACCGGCCTTGCGTGGACCGATGGTGGTCCACGGGGCCTCGGCGGGGGAGGGGTTGATGTGCTCCCCCCATTGCGCCGCCTCTTGAGCGGCCATAGATGGCCGCTTCTTCTTCTTGGCCTTAGACTTGGCCTTAGATGGTGCTGGTGAAGTCGGAGCCTCTTTAGGGGCCGCTGTACCTGCTGTCTTTTCTGCGTATGTGAGCGCCGTCGCCTTTGTCGGCTTCGGCGCCTTCGACTTTTCACTCGCCACTGGTGGGGTGCCTAAAGTGGCATTGTCTGCCGCCAGCGGTGGTCGTATTCTAGGGGCCGGTAGAAGGCGGTCCTCCAGCCCGGCCAGCCTGGCGTTCAGCATGTTGCCGAAGGTCTCTATATTGGAACGAGAGACCTCCGACAACAGCCGGCGCATGTCGTCTTCTGCAGGTTGTGCCGATCGCCAGCGCAGCTCGTCGAGCTCCCGGCGCATTTCGGCCACTTGTTTTTCGAGCCGAGTGTTTTGGGCCTCGAGCTTCGTCATTTCGTCGGTAGTAGAGCGGCCCTTCATTTCGGCCACTGCCGCTCTTATGGCCACTACCGCCTCCTTCAGGAACCTTTGGTATGTTCCTTTGAGGTTTGAGGACTTCGTGGCGACCATATTGATGGTCTCCAACGAAGCCTCTACACTCCTTGTCAGAGCCATGTTGGTACGCTCTGACATTTCCTCTTCTGCGGGTGCGATAGAGCTAGAGCAGATGGTCGCTCTCTCCCTTCTCGCCTCCCGTGCCGTCTCGGCGATCTCAGCCTCGGCCTGAAGCCGGAGGCTTTCCGCCCTCTCCTTATTTAACTCGGCTTGGGCCCGAGCTAGGCCGACGTATTGGCCGGTAGATGGTGGCCGGCCACGTCCCCTCTTCGGCTTAGCCACCGCACCCTTACTTATGGGCGGTGATATGTCATCGTCGGAATTTCGCCTCTTCAGGCCTGTCCTTTCCGGGGGTATTGCGGGCAGCCCCTCGGAGTCCAGTGATATGCCAGACATATCACTGGAGTCCGAGAGGAAGTCCTCGCTGTCATGTCCAGTGGGTGGGCGCTCGGGGAGCAGCGCGCGCGTGAGCATCACGCGCGGCATTCCCTTCGTATCGCCCCTCAAGGCCTTTTTACGGAGCAACTCGAGCAGCCGGCGCCTGCCATCAGGGACCGGCTGTGAGAAGTCCACGTCTTCGTCTGTAAGGGGCTCCGTCCCTGGCGCGGTAAGGTGCGCCAGTTTCGGACCCGTTCGCGCCATCGCGCCCGTCTCCTTCTCCGTCATCACTATGACCTCCTCAACCCTCGCACTAGTTGGCCCCTCCGTATACGCGGACCTGACCCCCGCCGAAGCAGGGGTGTGGGATTCCCCATCGCTGGGACCCACCCGGAGATTCTTTTCACTATTGCGATCTGCCATTCTCAAAACTCCGACACCCCGGGTCGCGGTCTCTTTTTTCGGGGGTGAGCTCCCCCACCAGAGTTAAATAAAAAGGAAAGATAGTTGGAGATGAAAGAAAAGGTGGTGAAAGATAGAAAAACAAAATAAATCTAATGCAAAAACAAGCAAGTTAAACAAAATAGGTGGTGAAAGATAGAGAAGAAAAGAGATAGCGCCAGCCTTCAGCCGCGTGGGTACCTCACCCCGCAAAAGACGGGGTGGCGCACCCAAGCGTTGCCCAGGGCCACGAACGAGGACGAACTGGCTGAGCCCCGTCGGGGGGAACCTTTTTTTTTTTTTTTTTTTTTTTTTTTTACGGGGGGAAATACGTTACGTATCCCCCGCCGCCCCCGGGGGAGGGCGGCAGGGGTATGACGGGCTCCCCCGGCGCGAGATGGAGTGCGCCGGGGTTTACCGTCTAAAACCCCCCGATGCCCACCTTCAGCGCCGTTCGCGGGGCCGTGGGAATCGCATTGCATTCTTCCACGACCCCGCAGCGCGTGCCGCAACCGGCTCTCTTCTTTGCGGCGGCCTGGTGTTGTGCCGCCGCCTGCCTCTCCGAGAGCTCCCCGGGCATTGGGGAGCTTTTCTTCTCGGGGCCCATAGCGTGAGCGGTGATCCCCCGATCACCGCCCACGGGCCTAGGACTCCATCACCTCTATGGCGGGGGCGGTTGACTCCGCCCTTGCGCCGTTGGCCTTAGGCTTTTTATGCCGGGCCTTTTTGGTGGGAGTCTTTCGCTTCTTGCTGGGGGGCGGCTTTTTGGCCACTGTTATGCAGCCAGCAGCCCCCAGCACGTGCTCCTTCGGTGCTCCGACGACCTCGCACACGGGGCAGTTAGGATCTGCCCCGCATTCGGGCGCCTTGTGGCCCGGCTTTCCACAGCGGAAGCAATTCCGACTGAGGTCCACCGAGCACTTACATGTCGCGGCCAGGTGGCCGATGTCCAGGCACCGGTAGCACCGCTTGGGCCTCGCGGCCAGCAGTACCACCTTTGCCCGGACCCAGCCGACTTGCAGCTGCCCAGCGCTGGTGAGCTTTTTGGCAGCCGCAATGGGGACGCTCAGCCAGAGTGACCTGGCGCCCCTGGGACCCACTACTATTTTGCCCGACCGGATGTTGGTAGCCGGGCAACCTCCTTCTTTGACGACCGCCTCGATGACATCGGCGGACGTCGTCGCGTCGTCCAACCCGGTGATGCGCACCTCTGCGCACTTCACCGGGCGAGCAATTCGCACGACCTCGGGGTCGAGCACCTCTTTTAGCCGAGTGGCAAAGGCGTCGGCCTTCTGCTGTGCGCCCTCTCCCGATAGCAGCAGGACTCGGGCGCCGGTCTTAGCCAGGCGGAATCCGAGTTTGGGTATCCCGAACTCCGCCAGGTCGACCTTGCTTCTCGCTTCTGCGAGCACCGAGGCATAAGTGGCCCTCCGCTCCTCAGCCCCCGCCTGAAGGGTGAGTGTTACTGCTGCTGTGGTCGGAGTACGCAGTTTTGCCTTTTTCTTCCTCTTTTTAGGGGCGGCTTTGGCTGTTGTAGCCGTCCCCTTCTTCTTCTTACCGGCCTTGCGTGGACCGATGGTGGTCCACGGGGCCTCGGCGGGGGAGGGGTTGATGTGCTCCCCCCATTGCGCCGCCTCTTGAGCGGCCATAGATGGCCGCTTCTTCTTCTTGGCCTTAGACTTGGCCTTAGATGGTGCTGGTGAAGTCGGAGCCTCTTTAGGGGCCGCTGTACCTGCTGTCTTTTCTGCGTATGTGAGCGCCGTCGCCTTTGTCGGCTTCGGCGCCTTCGACTTTTCACTCGCCACTGGTGGGGTGCCTAAAGTGGCATTGTCTGCCGCCAGCGGTGGTCGTATTCTAGGGGCCGGTAGAAGGCGGTCCTCCAGCCCGGCCAGCCTGGCGTTCAGCATGTTGCCGAAGGTCTCTATATTGGAACGAGAGACCTCCGACAACAGCCGGCGCATGTCGTCTTCTGCAGGTTGTGCCGATCGCCAGCGCAGCTCGTCGAGCTCCCGGCGCATTTCGGCCACTTGTTTTTCGAGCCGAGTGTTTTGGGCCTCGAGCTTCGTCATTTCGTCGGTAGTAGAGCGGCCCTTCATTTCGGCCACTGCCGCTCTTATGGCCACTACCGCCTCCTTCAGGAACCTTTGGTATGTTCCTTTGAGGTTTGAGGACTTCGTGGCGACCATATTGATGGTCTCCAACGAAGCCTCTACACTCCTTGTCAGAGCCATGTTGGTACGCTCTGACATTTCCTCTTCTGCGGGTGCGATAGAGCTAGAGCAGATGGTCGCTCTCTCCCTTCTCGCCTCCCGTGCCGTCTCGGCGATCTCAGCCTCGGCCTGAAGCCGGAGGCTTTCCGCCCTCTCCTTATTTAACTCGGCTTGGGCCCGAGCTAGGCCGACGTATTGGCCGGTAGATGGTGGCCGGCCACGTCCCCTCTTCGGCTTAGCCACCGCACCCTTACTTATGGGCGGTGATATGTCATCGTCGGAATTTCGCCTCTTCAGGCCTGTCCTTTCCGGGGGTATTGCGGGCAGCCCCTCGGAGTCCAGTGATATGCCAGACATATCACTGGAGTCCGAGAGGAAGTCCTCGCTGTCATGTCCAGTGGGTGGGCGCTCGGGGAGCAGCGCGCGCGTGAGCATCACGCGCGGCATTCCCTTCGTATCGCCCCTCAAGGCCTTTTTACGGAGCAACTCGAGCAGCCGGCGCCTGCCATCAGGGACCGGCTGTGAGAAGTCCACGTCTTCGTCTGTAAGGGGCTCCGTCCCTGGCGCGGTAAGGTGCGCCAGTTTCGGACCCGTTCGCGCCATCGCGCCCGTCTCCTTCTCCGTCATCACTATGACCTCCTCAACCCTCGCACTAGTTGGCCCCTCCGTATACGCGGACCTGACCCCCGCCGAAGCAGGGGTGTGGGATTCCCCATCGCTGGGACCCACCCGGAGATTCTTTTCACTATTGCGATCTGCCATTCTCAAAACTCCGACACCCCGGGTCGCGGTCTCTTTTTTCGGGGGTGAGCTCCCCCACCAGAGTTAAATAAAAAGGAAAGATAGTTGGAGATGAAAGAAAAGGTGGTGAAAGATAGAAAAACAAAATAAATCTAATGCAAAAACAAGCAAGTTAAACAAAATAGGTGGTGAAAGATAGAGAAGAAAAGAGATAGCGCCAGCCTTCAGCCGCGTGGGTACCTCACCCCGCAAAAGACGGGGTGGCGCACCCAAGCGTTGCCCAGGGCCACGAACGAGGACGAACTGGCTGAGCCCCGTCGGGGGGAACCTTTTTTTTTTTTTTTTTTTTTTTTTTTACGGGGGGAAATACGTTACGTATCCCCCGCCGCCCCCGGGGGAGGGCGGCAGGGGTATGACGGGCTCCCCCGGCGCGAGATGGAGTGCGCCGGGGTTTACCGTCTAAAACCCCCCGATGCCCACCTTCAGCGCCGTTCGCGGGGCCGTGGGAATCGCATTGCATTCTTCCACGACCCCGCAGCGCGTGCCGCAACCGGCTCTCTTCTTAGCGGCGGCCTGGTGTTGTGCCGCCTGCCTCTCCGAGAGCTCCCCGGGCATTGGGGAGCTTTTCTTCTCGGGGCCCATAGCGTGAGCGGTGATCCCCCGATCACCGCCCACGGGCCTAGGACTCCATCACCTCTACGGCGGGGGCGGGCGGAACCGCCCTTGCGCCGTTGGCCTTAGGCTTTTTATGCCGGGCCTTTTTGGTGGGAGCCTTTCCCTTGTCTTTGCTGGGGGGCGGCTTTTTGGCTACTGTGATGCAGCCAGCAGCCCCCAGCACATGCTCCTTCGGTGCTCCGACGACCTCGCACACAGGGCAGTTCGGGTCTGCCCCGCATTCGGCCGCCTTATGGTCCGGCTTTCCACAGCGGAAGCAATTCCGGCTGAGGTCTACCGAGCACTTGCATGTCGCGGCCAAGTGGCCGATGTCCAGGCACCGGTAGCATCGCTTGGGCCTCGCGGCCAGCAGCACCACCTTTGCCCGGACCCAGCCGACTTGCAGCTGCCCAGCGCTGGTCAGCTTTTTGGCAGCCGCAATGGGGACGCTTAGCCAGAGTGACGCTTAGCAGTAGCAGCTCCAGCAGTCGCCTCCTACCATCAGCGACTGGCTGCGAGAAGTCTACGTCCTCGTCTGTCAAGAGGTCCGTTCCCGACGCGGTAATGGGCGCCAGGCCCGGACCCTTTCGCGCTATCGCGCCCCTCTCCTTCTCCGTCGTTTGTACGACCGCCTCTTCCCTCATCGCAGTTTGTGCCCCCCCCGTATACATGGAGCTGCCTCCCGCCGAAGCGGGAGGGTGGGATTCCCCAGCATCGCTGGGACCCACCCGGGGAATATTTTTCAAATTGCGATCTGCCATTCTCAAAACTCCGACACCCCGGGTCGCGGTCTCTTTTTTCGGGGGTGAGCTCCCCCATCCGAAGAGTTAAAACAAAAGGAAATATAGTATTAGATGAAAGAAAAGGTGGTGAAAGATAGAAAAACAAAATAAAAGTAATGCAAAAAACAAGAAAGTTAAACAAAATAGGTGGTGAAAGATAGTGAAGAAAAGAGATAGCGCCAGCCTTCAGCCGCGTGGGTACCTCACCCCGCAAAAGACGGGGTGGCGCACCCAAGCGTTGCCCAGGGCCACGAACGAGGACGAACTGGCTGAGCCCCCCGTCGGGGGAACCTTTTTTTTTTTTTTTTTTTTTTTTTTTTTTTTTTTTTTTTTTTTTTTTTTTTGACGGGGTGAAATTCTTTACGAATCCCCCGCCACCCCGGGGGAGGGCAGCAGGGGTATGTCGGACTCCCCCGGTGTGAGATGGAGTGCACCGGGGTGTACCGACTAAAACACCCCGATGCCATCTTCAGCGCCAATGGAGGGGCCGTGGGAATCGCGTGAGCATTCTTCCACGACCCCCCAGCGCGTGCCGCGTCCGGCTCCCTTCTAATGCGGCGGCCTGTTGTTATGCCGCCGCTTGCCTCTCCGAGAGCTCCCCGGGCATTGGGGAGCTTTTCTCTCGGGGCCCATAGTGCGGGCGGCGATCCCCCGATCACCGCCCACGGGCCTAGGCGTCCAACTCCATGGCGGGGGCGGACGGAACCGCCCTTGTCCGAGTCCGAGAGGTAGTCCTCGCTGTCACAGTCTGTGGAGGGTGGTTCGGGCATCAGCGCACGCGTGAGCATCACGCGTGGCATTCCTACCGTGTCGCCCCTCAAAGCCTTCTTTCTTAGAAGTTCAAGCAGCCGGCGCCTGCCATCAGGGACCGGCTGCGAGAAGTCTGTGTCCTCGTCCGTAAGTTTGCCCGCTTCTGACGCGGTGATGAGCGCCAGATTCGGGCCTGGATGCATAATCGTACCTGTCTCCTTCATCGTCGTCATCACGACCTCCATTTCGTCCGCACTCGTAGTTTGTGCCGCCCCCGTATACGTGCGGCAGCCTCCCGCCGAAGCGGGAGAGTGGGATTCCCCGGCATTGCCGGGACCCACCCGGGGAGAATTTTTCAAGCTACGATCTTCCATTCTCTTAACTCCGACACCCCGGGTCGCGGTCTCTTTTTTCGGGGGTGAGCTCCCCCATCAGAGTAAAACAAAACAGGAAAGATAGCAGAAGAAAAGACGGTGAAAAATAGAGAAAATAAAAGAAACAAAAACAAAGAAGAGCAATCTATAAAAAGGTGGTGAAAGACAGTGAAAGACCGGCGTTCAGCCGCCTGAGTGCCTCACCCCGTGTAGAAAGCGGAGTGGCGCACCCAGGCGTTGCCCAGGGACACCAACGAGGAGGAACCGGTATCGTCCCCAACCTTTTTTTTTTTTTTTTTTTTTTTTTTTTTTTACGGGGGGGAAATACGTTACGTATCCCCCGCCGCCCCCGGGGGAGGGCGGCAGGGGTATGACGGGCTCCCCCGGCGCGAGATGGAGTGCGCCGGAGTTTACCGTCTAAAACCCCCCGATGCCCACCTTCAGCGCCGTTCGCGGGGCCGTGGGAATCGCAAGGCATTCTTCCACGACCCCGCAGCGCGTGCCGCATCCGGCTCTCTCCCACTGCGGCGGCTGATGACGTGCCGCCGCTACCTCTCCGAGAGCTCCCCGGGCATTGGGGAGCTTTCCTCTCGGGGCCCTTACTGTGACCGGCGATCCCCCGATCGCCGGCCACGGGCCTAGGCTTCGACCTCCGTGGCGGGGGGGCGGGTTGCTCCGCCCTTGCGCCTGCAGCCCCGGGCGCCCTGCGCCGGGCCCCAGAGGGAGCCTCTCACTTCCCACCTCGGCCGCAGAGGATAGGGCAAGCGGCGCACCGCAATACCGAACTTGCCTCTTCCTCTGCGGCCCCACCGATACCGTTTCTATGCGGAACGGCCCCGCCAGCTCGCAGGGGGGTAGGGATAGCGGCACAAAACCACCACCCTCTCCCCCTGCGAGCCTCCACGGCCGCAGAAGATAGGGAGTACGGCGCACCGTAATACCGGCACTCCTCTTCTTCTGCGGCCCCACCGCCAGGCGCGTCCGCAGCGGACCGGCTCCTCCAGTCCGCCGGGAGCGCCCCTCCTCGGGCCGGCCTGGCCTACTGCCCAGCCGGCCCTGGTTGCCTCTTTGCTTCGCCGTGGTCCACCATCCACGGCTACTAAGCCCCACCGCCACGACAAGGCGGGCAACCGTCGGGGGGGGCTGAGCCCCAACCTTACGAACGACCTTACGGACGAAGCTTCGCCTTCTTCTTTTTCTTCTTTGGGGCGGCTTTGGCTGGTGTAGCCGCCCCTTTCTTCTGTTTGGCCTTGCGTGGACCTACGGTGGTCTACGGGGCCTCGGCGGGGGAGGGGTTGCTGTTATCCCCCCCTTGCGCCGCTTCTCTTGCGGCCATTGTTGGCCGCTTCTTCTTTGCCTTCTTAGGCTTGGGCGGGGCCGGCGCAGGCGGTGCCTGTTTAGGGGCCGCTGCACCTTGTGCCGCCGTTTCCGCATATGTGGGGGGAGCCGATGCCTTTTAGGTTTCGGCGCCTTCCCCTTCGGTGCCTCTGGTGGTGGGGCACCGACACTGTCCGCTGCCAGTGGCGGCCGTCTTCGAGGCTCCGGCAAGAGACGGTCCTCTAATCCGGCCAGCCTGGCGTTGAGCATGTTGCCCAAGGTCTCTATATTAGAGCGAGAGACCTCGGCCAACAGCTCACGCATGTCATTTCCGGTGGGCGCGGGTGGTCGCCGGCGCAGCTCTTCCAACTCGCGACGCATATTCGCCACTTGCTCCTGGAGCCGTGCGTTTTGGGCTTCCAAGGCCTTCATCTCTTCCGATTGTCCGCGGCCCCTCATTTCAGCGAAGGTTGCCCGGATGTTGGCAACTGCCTCTTTAAGGTGCCGCTGGAACGTCCCTTTCAAATTTTGGGACCTCGTGGCGACCATGGTTATCGCCTCCAGCGAGGCCTCAACTCCCTTGGCCAGAGCATAGCTGGTCTGCTCTGACCTGTCTCCTCCAGTGACTGCGGCAGGGCTAGCGCAGATAGTCGCGCGTGCCCCCCGCGCAGTTTTCAGCGACTCGGCAACTTCCTCAGCAGCCTGAAGCCGAAGCGCTTCCTCCTTCTCCCGGTTCAGTTCGGCCTGCGCCTTGGCCAAGCCAACGTATTGGCCGGTGGTCGGCGGCCGGCCGCGTCCTCGCTTGGGCTTCGGCACCGCACCTTTGCTGGTGGACGGCGCCGCCTCTGTCTCGTCCGGGTGTAACCGCCTCTTAAGGGGGGTTGTACGTCCGGTGGGTGCGGGCAATCCCCCGGAGTCCAGCGACATGTCAGTCATGCAGCTGGAGTCCGAGAGATAGTCCTCGCTGTCTCGATCGGATATGTCACGTCCGTGTTTGGGGGGCGGCATGATCACGTCGCGCGTGAGAAGCACGCGCGGCAGATCCGGGTCGCCCCTTAGTTTCTTCCGTTGCATCAACTTCAGTAGTCGCTGAACCCCATTGGCTGCGGCTGACTGAAGTCAACGTCTTCATCCGTTAATAAGTCCGCCGCCGGTGCGGTAAGGGACACCGGCTCTGAACTCGCGCGCGCAGTCGCGCCTTCCTCCACTTCACTCGCCGTCGCAACGGCCTCCACACCCCTCAACGCAATGTTGGCACCCTCCGTATACGTGGGCCAGACTGTGACCGAAGACTCTTCGGACACAGTGCGGGATTCCCCGACTGTTGTCGGGACCCGCCCGGAGAAACTTTTTCCATTACGTTCCATTCCATCTAAAACGCCGACACCCCGGGTCGCGGGCTTGTTTTCGGGTGTAGCTCACCCATCAAAGAGTTAACAAAAACGGAAATGATAGTAGGAGAAGTAAGAAAAGGTGGTGAAAAGATAGAATAAACAAAATAAAACTAGTGCAAAAACAAGAAAGTTAAACAAAATAGGTGGTGAAAGATAGACAAGAAAGAGATAGCGCCAGCCTTCAGCCGCGTGAGTACCTCACCCCGCAAAAGACGGGGTGGCGCACCCAAGCGTTGCCCAGGGCCACGAACTAGGACGAACTGGCTGAGCCCCAACCTAACCTAACCTTTTTTTTTTTTTTTTTTTTTTTTTTTTTTTTTCGGGGGAAATTCGTTACGAATCCCCCGCTGCCCCCGGGGGAAGGCAGCAGGGGTATGTCGGACTCCCCCGGTGCGAGATGGAGTGCACCGGGGTTTACCGACTAAAACCCCCCGATGCCCTTCTTCAGCGCCAATGCGAGGCCGTGGGAATCGCGAAGCATAACTCCACGACCCCGCAGCGCGTGCCGCAACCGGCCCTCTTCTGTTGCGGCGGCTTGGTGTTGTGCCGCCGCCTGCCTTCACCGAGAGCTCCCCGGGCATAGGGGAGCTTTGCGCTCGGGACCCATAGTGTGAGCGGCGATCCCCCGATCACCGCCCACGGGTCTAGGCTTCTACTTCCATACTGGCGGGGGCGGGCTGAACCGCCCTTGCGCCGGCCTTGGGCTTTTTAAGCCGGGCCTTGGAAGGAGCCTTCCTCTTCTTATTCGTGCCGGGGGGCGGCTTGGTTGCTGTAATACAGCCGCTGCTCCCCAGCACGTGCTCCTTCGGCTTGCTTACGGCTTCGCAGGCCGGGCAATTTGGAGCCGCTTCGCACTCTGGTGCTTTGTGCCCCGGTTTCCCGCAGCGGAAACAATTCCGACTGAGGTCCACCGGGGACTTGCACTGCACCGCCAGGTGGCCGGTGTCGAGACAGCGGTAACACCGCTTGGGCCTCGCGGCCAGCAGTGTCACCCCCCGCAACGACCCAACCTATCTGCAGCCGCCAGAGCTGGTAAGCTTTTTGGCGGCTGCCATCGGAACGCTGAGCCAGAGGCTTCTCGTACCCCTCGGGCCCACGACAATTCTGCCCGACCGGATATTGGTGGCCGGGCAATCTCCTTCTTTAGCGGCCGCCTCGATGACATCGGCGGCCGTCGTCGCGTCATCCAGCCCGGTGACGCGCAATTCCGCACATTTCACCGGGCGGGCAATCTTCACGGTGTCGGGGCTAAGGGTCGCTCGCAGCCTCACGGCCAAAGCGTCCGCCTTTTCGCTAGCCCCCTCTCCCTCAACCGACAGGATGCGCGCACGTTTTTGCCAGACGGAAGCCGAGTCTGGGGATGTTCAGCTCCCCAAGATCGATCTTCGACCTGGCCTCGCGCAGCACCTTCTCGTAGGTCGCCCCCTTCTCCGCAGCACCCGTCTCTAGAGTGAGAGTGATTGCCGCTGTTGTGGGGGGGGCGAAGCCTTGCCTTCTTCTTCCTTGGGGCGGCCTTGGGTGTTCTAACCGCCCCTTTCTTCTTTCCAGCCTTGCGTGGACCGACGGTGGTCCACGGGGCCTCGGCGGGGAGGGGTTGATGTTCTCCCCACCCTGTGCCGCTTCTCTTGCGGCCATTGTGGGCCGCTTTTTCTTCTTTTTTGGCGGGGCCGGTGCAAGCGGTGCCTCTTTTGGGGCCACTGCAACCGGTGCCGTCACTTCCGCATAGGTGGGCGCCGTTGCCTTTTTGGGCTTTGGCGCCTTTTTCGCCGGTGCCGTCGTTGATGGAGCACCGACGGGAACGTCCGTGCTGTCCGCCGCCAGCGGGCGGTCTTCTTCTAGGCTCGGGAAGGAGTCTATCCTCCAACCCAGCCAACCTAGCATTCAGCATGTTGCCGAAGGTCTCGATGTTTGAGCGCGAGACCTCCGACAACAGCTTCTGCAAGTCGTCAGCGGTAGGCTTGGACGCTGCCTCCGTAGCTCCTCCAGCTCTCGCCGCATAGCGTCAATTTGCTGTTGAAGCTTGTGGTTGTGTGCTTCCAGAGCCCGCAGTTCCGTCGTTTTGGGAGCGGTTCCTTATCTCGTTGACGGCCACCTTAATGTTGGCAACCGCCTCCTTTAGGAACCGCTGGTAAGTCCCCTTCAAATTGTTGGACTTACTGGCGACCATAGTGATGGTCTCCAGTGACCTTTCTACGCTCGCGTTTAGTGCCGCGCTCGTACTCTCCTGCTCGCTGTGGGCTGATTTCTGGCCCGATCAATCAGGGGTGATTCTGCCCCAGTGCCCTCGGACGAGACCGCCTGCTCGCCATGCATCCCATGGCCGGGCACCACAAACCTTGATTAGGGGCCGTAAAAGCCCATTCATCACCATTCAGAACAAAAACCAAACACGCTAAACCTAACACACACGCACAGAAGAATAAATAAAGAGAAAAGATAGAAAGAAAAGGCGTTGAAAGATAGAAAAATAAATAAAACAATGCAAAAAAAGAAGAGTAAACTATAAAAGGTGGTGAAAAGATAGAGAAAGACCGGTGTTCAGCCGCGTGGGTACCTCACCCCGTGTAAAAAGCGGGGTGGCGCACCCACGCGTTGCCCAGGGACACCAACGTGGAGGAACCGGTATCGTCCCCAACCTTTTTTTTTTTTTTTTTTTTTTTTTTTTTTTTTTTTTTTTTTAAACGGGGTGAAATTCCTTACGAATCCCCCGCCGCCCCCGTGGAGGGCGGCAAGGGTATGTCGGACTCCCCCGGCGCGAGATGAGTGCACCGGGGTGTACCGACTAAAACACCCCGATACCCATCTTCAGCGCTATTGGAGGGGCCGTGGGAAACGCGTGAGCATTCTTCCACGACCCCCCAGCGCGTGCCGCATCCGGCTCTCTTCTACTGCGGCGGCCTGGTGATATGCCGCCGCTTGCCCTCTCCGAGAGCTCCCCGGGTATTGGGGAGCTGACCATCTCGGGGCCCATAGTGTGAGCGGCGATCCCCCGATCACCGCCCACGGGCCTAGGCTTCCATCACCTCTACGGCGGGGGCGGTCGAAGCCGCCCTTGCGCCGGCCTTAGGCTCTTTGAACCGGGCCCTTCTTGGTGGGAGCCTTGCTCTTCTTCTTAGGGGACGGCTTCTTCGCAGCTCCGACACAGCCGCTGCTGCCCAGCACGTGCCCCCTCTCCTCTTTGCCGACGGCCTCGCACAGGAAGCAGTTGGGCGCTTCCCCGCACTCGGGCCGCCTTGTGCCCCGGTTTCCCGCAGCGGAAACAGCTCCGGCTGCGGTCGACCGGGCACTGGCACTTTGATGCTACGTGGCCTGTGTCCATGCAACGAAAGCAGCGCTTAGGCCTCGCGGCCAGAAGCGCCACTCTCGCGGACACCCATCCTACACGCAGCCGCCCAGAGCTGGTAAGCCTCTTGGCAGCCGCGACCGGGACGCGCATCCACAAGGATCCGTATCCCCATGGCCCCACTCTAATTTGGCCCGATCTGATTTCGCCAGGCGAGCACCCTCCTTCACGTGCGACCGCCTCGATGACGTCGGCGGTCGTCACTGAGTCGTCCAGCCCGGCGATGCGCATTTCGACGCACCTCACCGGGCGGGCGACTTTTACGTCGTCCGGCTTCAGGACTGTTCTGAGCCTAGCGGCAAAGGCGTCCGCTTTGTCCTGCGCGTTCTCACCAGCAATAGTGAGAACGCGCGCTCCCGTCTCAGCCAGGCGGAAACCGAGCCTGGGGATGCCTAGTTCCCCCAGGTCGATCGCCGCTCTAGCCTCGGCCAACACCTTGGCGTATGTCACCCCTCTTTCCGCAGCGCTCGCCCCCAGAGTGAGGGTGACCGCCGCGGTTGCGGTGTAGCCGCCCCTTTCTTCTGTTTGGCCTTGCGTGGACCTACGGTGGTCCACGGGGCCTCGGCGGGGGAGGGGTTTCTGTTATCCCCCCCTTGCGCCGCTTCTTTTGCGGCCATTGTTGGCCGCTTTTTCTTTGTCGCCTTCCTGGGCGGGGCCGATGCAGGCGGTGCCTCTTTCAAGGGGACCGTCTCGCTTGGTGTCGCCACCTCCGCATACGTGGGCGCCGTCGCCTTTTTTGGCTTCGGCGCCTTCTTCGCCGGTGCCGCTGATGGTGGGGCACCGACGGGAACGTCCGTGTTGTCTGCCGCTAACGGCGGTCTCCTCCTAGGCTCGGGAAGGAGTCTGTCTTCCAACCCAGCCAGCCTCGCATTCAGCATGTTGCCGAAGGTCTCGATGTTGGAGCGAGAGACCTCCGACAACAGCTGTTGCAGTTCTTGGGGGGCGGGCCTGGATGCCTGCCGTCGCAACTCCTCCAGCTCTCTGCGCATTGCATCTATTTGCAGATGCAGTTGCTTGTTTTGCTCCTCCAGAGCTCGTAACTCCTCTGTTTGACCGCGGCCCCTCATTTCAGTGACGGCTACCTTTATTGTGGATGCCGCCTCCTTGAGGAACCGCTGGTATGTCCCTTTCAGGTTTGAGGACTTTGAAGCGACCATGGTGATCGTCTCCAAAGCCCTCTCCACGCTCTCCGCTAGAGCAGCGCTTGTCCTCTCTGCGTTTTCGTCGGCTGGAGCTGTGCTTGCAAGGAGAGAGGCTCGCACCTCTCTCACAGCCCGCGCAGTGCTACCTCGGCTTCAGCCTGAAGCTTGATAGCCTCAGCCTTGGCCCTATTCAGCTCTGCCTGCGCCTTGGCCAGGCCGACGTATTGGCCGGTTGTTGGTGGCCGGCCACGTCCTTTCTTAGCCTTCGGCACTGCACCTTTGCTGATGGATGGTGCCGTCTCAGTCTCGTCCGGGTTCCGCCTCTTAAGGGGGGTTGTACGTCCGGGTATTGCGGGCAACCCCTCGGAGTCCAGCGATAAGGCGCTGGAGTCCGAGAGGTAGTCCTCGCTGTCACAGTCTGTGGAGGGTGGTTCGGGCATCAGCGCACGCGTGAGCATCACGCGTGGCATTCCTACCGTGTCGCCCCTCAAAGCCTTCTTTCTTTAGAAGTTCAAGCAGCCGGCGCCCCCCCCCCCCTGCCATCAGGGACCGGCTGCGAGAAGTCTGTGTCCTCGTCCGTAAGTTTGCCCGCTTCTGACGCGGTGATGAGCGCCAGATTCGGGCCTGGATGCATAATCGTACCTGTCTCCTTCATCGTCGTCATCACGACCTCCATTTCGTCCGCACTCGTAGTTTGTGCCGCCCCCGTATACGTGCGGCAGCCTCCCGCCGAAGCGGGAGAGTGGGATTCCCCGGCATTGCCGGGACCCACCCGGGGAGAATTTTTCAAGCTACGATCTTCCATTCTCTTAACTCGACACCCCGGGTCGCGGTCTCTTTTTTCGGGGGTGAGCTCCCCATCAGAGTAAAACAAAACAGGAAAGATAGCAGAAGAAAAGACGGTGAAAAATAGAGAAAATAAAAGAAACAAAAACAAAGAAGAGCAATCTATAAAAAGGTGGTGAAAGACAGTGAAAGACCGGCGTTCAGCCGCCTGAGTGCCTCACCCCGTGTAGAAAGCGGAGTGGCGCACCCAGGCGTTGCCCAGGGACACCAACGAGGAGGAACCGGTATCGTCCCCAACCTTTTTTTTTTTTTTTTTATTTTTTTTTTTATTATTTTTTTTTTTTTTTAACGGGGGAAATACATTACGTATCCCCCGCCGCCCCCGGGGAGGGCGGCAGGGGTATGACGGACTCCCCCGGCGCGAGTTGGAGTGCGCCGGGGTTTACCGTCTAAAACCCCCCGATGCCCATCTTCAGCGCCTTTAACGGGGCCGTGGGAAACGCAAGGCATTCTTCCACGACCCCGCAGCGCGTGCCGCATCCGGCTCTCTCCCAGTGCGGCGGCTGATGACGTGCCGCCGCGCGCCTCTCCGAGTGCTCCCCGGGCATTGGGGAGCTTTCCTCTCGGGGCCCATAGTGTGGGCGGCGATCCCCCGATCACCGCCCACGGACCTAGGCTACGACCTCCATGGCGGGGGCGGGTTGAACCGCCCTTGCGCCTTGGGCTTGCGGCTTTTTATGCCGGGCCCTTGAGGGAGCCTTTCCCTTACCTTTCGCGCTGGGGGGCGGCTTTGCGAAAACACAACCGCTGCTCCCCAGCACGTGTCCAACCTCCTCCTTGCCAGTGGCCTGGCACAGCGAGCAGTGCGGATCCGCTCCGCATTCTGCCGCCTTGTGCCCCGGCTTCCCGCAGCGGAAACAGCTCCGGCTGCGGTCCACCGAGGACTGGCATTTCGCCGCGACGTGGCCGGTGTCTTGGCATCGGAAGCACCGCTTGGGCCTCGCGGCCAGCAGCGCCACCTTTGCCGCGACCCAGCCCACGCGAAGCCGCCCAGAACTGAGCAACTTCTTTGTTGCCTCGACGGGGACGCTCATCACAAGGACCCGTCCCCTCTCGGTCCCACCACTATTTTTTTGCCCGACCTGATTGAGCTGGTCGGGCATCCTCCTTCCTGAGACGCCGCCAAGATGACTTGGGCGGCCGTCACTGAATCGTCCAGCCCGGTCACGCGCAACTCTGCGCACTTGACCGGGCGGCCGACTCTCACCGTTTCTGGGCTTAGCACGGCCCTCAGCTTCGCTGCGAAAGCGTCCGCCTTCGCTTGCGCGCCCTCGCCCGCAATGGTCAGTACGCGCGCGTCTGTTTCCGCCAGGCGGAAGCCGAGCCTGGGGATATCAAACTCCCAAGATCGACTTTCGCCCTAGCTTCTTTGAGAAGCTGGGCGTACGTCACCCCCTTCTCCGCAGCCTTCTCCTCAAGGGTGAGGGTAACGGCCGCGGTGACTGGGGTGCGCAGCCTCGCCTTCTTCTTCTTCTTGGAGGCGGCTTTAGCTGGAGTAGCCGCCCCCTTCTTCTTTTTCTTTGCCTTGCGTGGACCTACGGCGGTCCACGGGGCCTCGTCGGGGAGGGGTCGATGTTATCCCCCCCTTGCGCCGCTTCCTGTGCGGCCATTGATGGCCGCTTTCTCTTTTTTGTCTTCTTCTTTGCTGGCGGGGCCGGTGCAGGCGGTGCCTCTTTTGGGGCCGCTGCACTCGGTGCCGTCACCTCCGCATATGTGGGCGCCGTCACCTTTTTGGTCTTCGGCGCCTTCGCCTTTACTGCCGCTGGCGTGGTGCCCACAGTGGCACTGTCCGCCGCCAGCGGTGGTCTCATCCTCGGGGCCGGCAGAAGACGGTCCTCAAGACCTGCCAACCTTGCGTTCAGCATGTTGCCGAAGGTCTCCATGTTGGAACGAGAGACCTCCGACAACAGCTGGCGCATGTCCTTTTCCGCGGGCTGCGCTGTCCGCTTGCGCAGCTCGTCGAGCTCCCGACGCATCTCGGCCACTTGCTTCTCGAGCTGCGCATTTTGGGCCTCGAGCTTCGCCATCTCGTCGGTAGTTGAGCGGCCCTTCATCTCTGCCACTGCCGCTCTTATGGCAACTACCGCCTCCTTCAGGTGTCTCTGGAACGTCCCTTTGAGGTTTGAGGACTTCGTGGCGACCATGTGGATAGTCTCCAGCGAAGCCTCGACGCTCCTGGTCAGAGACGTGCTGGTCTGCTCTGACACATTCTCTCTTGCGGGAGCGTTAGGGCTTGAGCTGATGGACGCTCTCGCCTGTCTCGCCTCCCGTGCCGTCTCGGCGACCTCGGCCTCGGCCTGAAGCCGGAGGCTTTCCGCCTTCTCCTTATTAAGCTCGGCTTGAGCCCGAGCCAGGCCGACGTATTGGCCGGTTGTTGGTGGCCGGCCACGTCCCTTCTTTGGTTTCGGCACCGCGCCCTTGCTAATGGGCGGCGCCACGTCGTCATCCGAGTTGCGCCTTTTAAGGCTCGTCCGTTTAGGTGGGATTGCGGGCAACCCCTCGGAGTCCAGCGACATTCCAGACATATCACTGGAGTCCGAAAGGCAGTCCTCGCTGTCTGTTCCGGTAATTGAGCGTTCCAGGATCAAGTCGCGTGTGAGCATAACTCGCGGCAGATCCCGGTCGCCCCTCAACTTCTTTTTCTGGAGCATCGCCAACAACCGCTGCCTGCCATCAGGTATCGGCTGGGAGAAGTCCGTGTCTTCATCGGTTATTGGGTCCAGCCTCGGCGCGGTAAGGTGCGCCAGGCCTGTCCCAGTTTGCGCCATCGCGCCCCTTTCTTTCTCCGTCAACGAGACGATCGCCTTCTCAACCCTCACGGTTTGTGCCCCCCCCGTATACGTGGGGCAGCCTCCCGCCGAAGCGGGAGGGTGGGATTCCCTCTCAGAGAGAGGACCCACCCGGGGAATATTTTCCAAATCGTGACCTTCCATATTCGTCATTTGTGGGCTGATTCTGGCCCGATCAAGTAGGGGTGATTCTGCCCCAGTGCCCTCGGGACGAGCCGCCTGCTCGCCACGCATCCCACGGCCGGGCACCACAAACCCTGGATTAGGGGCCGTACAAGCCCATCCATCACCATTCAAACAAAAACCTAACACACACGCACAGAAGAGTAAATAAAGAGAAAAGATAGAAAGAAAAGGTGTTGAAAGATAGACGAAATAAATAAAATAATGCAAAAAGAAGAGTAAACTATAAAAAGGTGGTGAAAAGATAGAGAAAGACCGGCGTTCAGCCGCCTGAGTACCTCACCCCGTGTAAAGAGCGGAGTGGCGCACCCAGACGTTGCCCAGGGACACCAACGTGGAGGAACCGGTATCGTCCCCAACCTAACCTTTTTTTTTTTTTTTTTTTTTTTTTTTTTTTTTTTTTTAACGGGGGGAAATACGTTACGTATCCCCCGCCGCCCCCGGGGAGGGCGGCAGGGGTATGACGGGCTCCCCCGGCGCGAGATGGAGTGCGCCGGGGTTTACCGTCTAAAACCCCCCGATGCCCACCTTCAGCGCCGTTCGCGGGGCCGTGAGAATCGCATTGCATTCTTCCACGACCCCGCAGCGCCGTGCCGCAGCCGGCTCTCTTCTTTGCGGCGGCCTGGTGTTGTGCCGCCGCTACCTCTCCGAGAGCTCCCCGGGCATTGGGGAGCTTGTCACCTCGGGGCCCATCTGTGGGCGGTGATCCCCGATCACCACCCACGGGCCTAGGCTTCTACCTCCATTGCGGCGGGGGCGGGTTGAGCCGCCCTTGCGCCTTGGGCTTGCGGCCTCTTGAGCCGGGCCCTGGAGGGAGCCTTACTCCTCACACCTCGGCCGCAGAGGATAGGGCAAGCAGCGCACCGTAATACCGAACTTGCCTCTTCCTCTGCGGCCCCACCGATGCCGTTACCTCGCGGAACGGCCCCGCCAGCTCGCAGGGGGGTAGGGATAGCGGCACAACACCACCACCCTCTCCCCCTGCGATCCTCCACGGCCGCAGAAGATAGGGAGTACGGCGCACCGTAATACCGGCACTCCTCTTCTTCTGCGGTCCCACCACCAGGCGCGTCCGCAGCGGACCGGCTCCTCCAGTCCGCCGGGAGCGCCCCTCCTCGGGCCGGCCTGGCCTCCTGCCCAGCCGGCCCTGGTTGCCTCTTTGCTTCGCCGTGGTCCACCATCCACGGCTACTAGAGCCCCACCGCCACGACAAGGCGGGCAACCGTCGGGGGTCCCCAACCTAACCTAACCTAACCTTTTTTTTTTTTTTTTTTTTTTTTTTTTTTTTTTTTTTTTTACGGGGGGAAATACGTTACGTATCCCCCGCTGCCCCCGGGGGAGGGCAGCAGGGGTATGACGGACTCCCCCGGCGCGAGATGGAGTGCGCCGGGGTTTACCGTCTAAAACCCCCCGATGCCCATCTTCAGCGCCAATGGAGGGGCCGTGGGAAACGCGAGAGCATTCTTCCACAACCCCCCAGCGCGTGCCGCATCCGGCTCCCTTCTAATGCGGCGGCCTGGTGTTATGCCGCCGCTTGCCTCTCCGAGAGCTCCCCGGGCATTGGGGAGCTTTCCTCTCGGGGCCCATAGTGCGGGCGGCGATCCCCCGATCACCGCCCACGGGCCTAGGCGTCCAACTCCATGGCGGGGGCGGACGGAACCGCCCTTGCGCCGTTGGCCTTGGGCTTTTTAACCCGGGCCTTCTTGGTTGGCGCCTTTCTCTTCGCGCCGGGAGGCGGCTTAGCGACACAGCCGCTTCCTCCCAGCACATGCGCCTTCTCCGCCCTGCCGGCAGCCTCGCACAGGAAGCAGTTGGGCGCTTCCCTGCACTCGGCCGCCTTGTGCCCCGGTTTCCCGCAGCGGAAACAGCTCCGGCTGCGGTCTACCGGGCACTGGCACTTCGCCGCCACGTGGCCGGTGTCCTGGCAGCGGAAGCAGCGCTTAGGCCTCGCGGCCAGCAGCGCCACTCTCGCCGACACCCAGCCAACTCGCAGCCGCCCTGAGCTTGTAAGCCTCTTGGCGGCCGCGACCGGGATACGCATCCACAATGACGCGTCCCCGCGTGGCCCTACCGACAATTGGCCCGACCGAATGTCTTCAGCCGAGCAGTCTCCCTCCTTCGCGACCGCCTGGATGACGTCGGCGGCCGCTATTGAGTCGTCCAGCCCGGCCACGCGGATCTCCGCGCACAGGACCGGGCGGGCGACTTTTGCGTCGTCCGGGGGCAGAACGGACCTCAGCCTAGCAGCGAAGGCGTCCGCCTTTTCTTGTGCACCCTCACCAGCAATGGTGAGGACGCGCGCTCCTGTTTCCCGGGTTTGTGTTCTCCCCCCCTTGCGCCGCCTCTTGAGCGGCCATTGATGGCCGCTTCTTTTTGGCCTTTTTCTTTTTGGCCTTGGGCGGGGCCGGTGCAGCCGGAGCCTCTTTAGGGGCCGGTGCAGTCGGTGCCGCCATCTCTGCGTACGTTGGCGCCGTCGCTCTTTTGGGCTTCGGCGCCTTCGTCCCTCCGATCGCTGGCGTGATGCCAACATCGGCACTATCCGCCGCCAGCGGTGGTCTCCTCCTTGGCTCTGGCAGGAGCCTGTCCTCTATGCCCGCCAACCTAGCATTCAGCATGTTGCCGAGGTCTCTATATTAGATCGCGAGACCTCCGACAACATCTGTTGCAAGTCGTTGGTGGCGTGCTTGGTCGCCTGGCGACGCAACTCCTCGAGCTCCCGGCGCATTGCGTCGAGTTGCTGTTGCAACCGCTCGTTCTGGGCTTCTAGTGCCCTGATCTCCTCGTTTTCACTGCGGCCCCTCATTTCGGCAAAGGTTGCCCTTAAATTGACAACCGCCTCTTTAAGGTGTCGCTGAAACGTCCCTTTTAGATTCTGGGACCTCGTGGCGACCATGGTTATCGCCTCTAGCGAGGCCTCAACACCTTTGGCCAGAGCATAGATGGTCTGCTCTGACCTGTCTCCTCCAGTGGCTGCGGCGGGGCTTGCGCAGATAGACGCGCGCGCCTCCCGCGCAGTTCTCATTGTTTCGGCGACTTCTTCTGCGGCCTGAAGCCGAAGCGCCTCTTCCTTCTCCCGATTTAGTTCGGCCTGCGCCTTTGCCAAGCCAACGTATTGGCCCGTGGTCGGCGGGCGGCCGCGTCCTCGCTTTGCCTTCGGCACCGCACCTTTGCTGGTGGACGGCGCCGCCTCTGTCTCGTCCGGGTGTAACCGCCGCTTAAGGGGGGTCGTACGTCCGGTGGGTGCGGGCAATCCCTCGGAGTCCAGCGACATGTCAGTCATGCAGCTGGAGTCCGAGAGATAGTCCTCGCTGTCTCTATCAGGTGTTCTGGGCGGCGGCATGATCACATCGCGCGTGAGAAGCACGCGCGGTAAGTCTGCGTCGCCCCGTAACTTCTTTTTTCGCATCAACTTCAGTATCCGCTCCACGCCGTTGGGCTGCGGCTGACTGAAGTCGACGTCCTCGTCAGTCAGAAGGTCCGTTCTCGACGCGGTAAGGTGCGCCGAGCTCGGTCTGGTATGCGCCATCGCGCCTTCATCTCTCGCCGTCGCAACGGCCTCCTTCCTCTCCACCTCCACCGAAGCATGTTTTGGGCCCCCAGTATACCTGGCCCTATCTCCCGCCGAAACGGGAGTGTGGGATTCCCCGGCATCGCCGGGACCCACCCTGGGAGAATTTTTTACATGCTGACCTTCCATTGTTGTCAATTGTGGGCTGAGTCTGACCCGATCAAGAAGGGGTGATTCTGCCTCAGTGCCCTCGAGACGAGACGCCTGCTCGCCATGCATCCTATGGCCGGGCACCAAAAACCTTGGATTAGGGGCCGTAGAAGCCCATTCGTCACCATTCAAACAAAACCTAACACGCAAAACCTAACACACACGCACAGAAGAGTAAATAAAAGAGAAAAGATAGAAAGAAAAGGTGTTGAAAGATAGACGAAATAAATAAAACAATGCAAAAGAAGAGTAATCTATAAAAATGTGGTGAAAGATAGAGAAAGACCGGTGTTCAGCCGCGTGGGTACCTCACCCCGTGTAAAAAGCGGGGTGGCGCACCCAAGCGTTGCCCAGGGACACCAACGTGGAGGAACCGGTATCGTCCCCTTTTTTTTTTTTTTTTTTTTTTTTTTTTTTTTTTTTTTTTTTTACGAGAGGAAATACTTTTCGTATACCCTGCTGCCCCCGGGGGAGGGCAACAGGGTTATGTGAGACTCCCCCGGCGCGAGATGGAGTGCGCCGGAGTTTACTCACTAAAACCTCTCGATGCCCTCCTTCAGCGCCGTTCGCGGGGCCGTGGGAATCGCAAGACATTCTTCCACGACCCCGCAGCGCGTGCCGCATCCGGCTCTCTCCCACTGCGGCGGCTGATGACGTGCCGCCGCTACCTCTCCGAGAGCTCCCCGGACATTGGGGAGCTTTCCTCTCGGGGCCCATAGTGTGGGCGGCGATCCCCCGATCACCGCCCACGGACCTAGGCTACGACCTCCATGGCGGCGGGGGCGGGTTGAGCCGCCCTTGCGCCTTGGGCTTGCGGCCTCTTGAGCCGGGCCCTGGAGGGAGCCTTACTCCTCACACCTCGGCCGCAGAGGATAGGGCAAGCGGCGCACCGTAATACCGAACTTGCCTCTTCCTCTGCGGCCCCACCATTGCACTCTGCGGCATTGGGGAGCTTTGCTTCTCGGGGCCCATAGTGTGAGCGGCGATCCCCCGATCACCGCCCACGGGCCTAGGCCTCTACCTCCATGGCGGGGGCGGGTTGCTCCGCCCTTGCGCCTTCAGCTCTTGGCCTGCGCGGCCGAGCCCTTGAGGGAGCCTTTCTCTTCCGGTCCTTGCCGGGGGGCGGCTTTGCTGTGATACAGCCGCTGCTCCCCAGTACATGCTCCTTTGGCTTATTGGCAGCCTCGCATACAGGGCAATTTGGAGCTGCCCCGCATTCAGCCGCCCTGTGGCCCGGCTTCCCACAGCGGAAACAACTCCGACTGAGGTCCACCGAGCACACACATTTCACCGCCAGGTGGCCGGTGTCAAGGCATCGGTAGCACCGCTTGGGCCTTGGGCCCAGAGCTCAGAAGCTTTTTGGCAGCTGCCATGGGGACGCGCATCCACAGGGACGCGTTTCCCCTTGGTCCCGCAACTATTTGGCCCGACCTGATGGTACTGGTCGGGCATCCTCCTTCGGTGGCGGCCGCCTGATGACATCGGCGACCGTCACAGAATCGTCCAGCCCGGAGACGCGCATGTCAACGCATCTTACCGGGCGGCCGACTCTCACTTCGTCCGGGTTTAGGACTGCCCTCAGCCTCTCGGCAAAGGCGTCCGCCTTATTCTGCGCCCCCTCACCAGCGATGGTGAGGACGCGCGCTCCGGTCTCGGCCAGGCGGAAACCGAGCCTGGGGATGCCGAGTTCCCCGAGGTCCATCGCCTCTCTGGCTTGGCCCAATACTTTGGCGTACGTCACCCCCCTTTCAGCAGCGTTCGCCCCCAGAGTGAGGGTGACCGCCGCGGTAGTAGGGGGCGAAGCTTTGCCTTTTTCTTCTTTTTTGGGGCGGCTTTGGATGGTGTAGCCGTCCCCTTCTTCCCCTTCTTGGCCTTGCGTGGATTTGATTTGATCCCCGGGGCCTCGGCGGAGGAGGGGTCGGTGTTCTCCCCCCCTTTCGCCGCTTCTTTAGCGGCCATTGTTGGCCGCTTTTTCCTCCTTGTCTTCTTGGGCGGTGCCGGTGCAGGCGGTGCTTCTTGCGTGAGGACCGTCGTGCTCGGTGTCGCCACCTCCGCATACGTGGGCGCCGTCGCCTTTTTTGGCTTCGGCGCCTTCTTCGTCGGTGCCGCTGATGGTGGGGTACCGACGGGATCGTCCAACGTTCTGTCTGCCGCTAACGGCGGTCTCCTCCTAGGCTCGGGAAGGAGTCTATCTTCCAACCCAGCCAGCCTCGAATTCAGCATGTTGCCGAAGGTCTCGATGTTGGAGCGAGAGACCTCCGACAACAGCTGTTGCAGGTCTTGTGCAGGCCTGGACGCCTGCCGCCGCAGCTCCTCCAGCTCCCGGCGCATGGCGTCGATTTGCCTTTGTAACTGCTGGTTTTGGGCCTCCAGTGCCCGCATTTCGTCATTTTGGCAGCGGCCCCTCATATCGGCGACGGCTGCTTTGATGGTTACAACCGCGTCTTTGAGGAACCGCTGATATGTCCCCTTCAGATTTGAGGACTTTGAAGCAACCATGGTGATTGTCTCCAAAGCCCTCTCTACGCTTTCCGTTAAGTCCGCGTTCGTCTTCTCTGTGTCGGTTGGCGCGGGACTAGCGCGAAGAGAAACTCGCGTCTCCCTCGCTGCTCGTGCCGTCTCTGCGACTTGAGCCTCGGCTTCGAGCCGGAGGCTTTCGGCCTTTTCGCGGTTTAGTTCCGCTTGGGCCTTAGCCAGGCCGACGTATTGGCCGGTAGTTGGTGGCCGGCCACGTCCCCTTTTCGCCTTCGGTACCGCCCCTTTGCTCAGAGGGGGTACATTGTCATCTTAGGTTTTCCTCTTTCGAGGTGTGTCACGTCCGGGGATTGCGGGCAACCCCTCGGAGTCCAGCGATAAGGCGCTAGAGTCCGAGAGGTAGTCCTCGCTGTCAAATTCCGAGGAAGGGGGTTCGGGCAACAGCGCGCGCGTGAGCATCACGCGCGGCATTCCCTTCGTATCCCCCCTTAAAGCCTTCTTTCTGAGCAATTCAAGCAGCCGGCGCCTGCCATCAGGGACCGGCTGCGAGAAGTCGACGTCTTCGTCGGTAAGCAAGTCCGGCTCCGGTGCGGTTAGGTGCACCGGCTCCGAACTCGCGCGCGCAGTAGCGCCTTCCTCCACACTCGTCGTCCTCCCGACCCTCTCCTCAACCCTCGCGAATTGTGCCCCCCCCGTATACGTGGGGCAGCCTTCCGCCGAAGCAGAAGGGTGGGATTCCCTCTCAGAGAGAGGACCCACCCGGGGAATATTTTTCAATGCGCGACTTTCCATCTTACTAACGCCGACACCCCGGGTCGCGGTCTCTTTTTTCGGGGGTGAGCTCCCCCATCAGAAGAGTTAAAATAAAAGGAAAGATAGTTAGAGATGAAAGAAAAGGTGGTGAAAGATAGAAAAACAAAATAAAACGAATGCAAAAACAAGAAAGTTAAACAAAATAGGTGGTGAAAGATAGTGAAGAAAGAGATAGCGCCAGCCTTCAGCCGCGTGGGTACCTCACCCCGCAAAAGACGAGGTGGCGCACCCAAGCGTTGCCCAGGGCCACGAACGAGGACGAACTGGCTGAGCCCCAACCTAACCTTTTTTTTTTTTTTTTTTTTTTTAACGAGAGGAAATACTTTTCGTATACCCTGCTGCCCCCGGGGGAGGGCAACAGGGTTATTTGAGACTCCCCCGGTGCTGATGGAGGTGCACCGGGGTTTACTCACTAAAACCTCTCGATGCCCTCCTTCGGCGCCAAACGCGGGGCCGTGGGGATCGCGGAAGCATTCTTCCACGACCCCGCAGCGCTTGCCGCAACCGGCTCACTTCTTTTGCGGCGGCTAGGTGAAATGCCGCCGCCTGCCTCTCCGAGAGCTCCCCGGGCATTGGGGAGCTGACAGTCTCGGGGCCCATAGTGTGAGCGGCGATCCCCCGATCACCGCCCACGGGCCTAGGCTTCCATCACCTCTATGGCGGGGGCGGTCGGAGCCGCCCTTGCGCCGGCCTTGGGCTCTTTGAACCGGGCCTTCTTAGTGGGAGCCTTGCTCTTCTTCTTGGGGGCCGGCTTCTTCGCAGCTCCAACACAGCCGCTGCTGCCCAGCACGTGCCCCCTCTCCTCTTTGCCGACGGCCTCGCACAGGAAGCAGTTGGGCGCTTCCCCGCACTCGGCCGCCTTGTGCCCCGGTTTCCCGCAGCGGAAACAGCTCCGGCTGCGGTCGACCGGGCACTGGCACTTCGATGCTACGTGGCCTGTGTCCATGCAGCGAAAGCAGCGCTTAGGCCTCGCGGCCAGCAGCGCTACCCTCGCGGACACCCATCCTACACGCAGCCGCCCAGAGCTGGTTAGTCTCTTGGCAGCCGCGACCGGGACGCGCATCCATAAGGATCCGTCCCCCCATGGCCCCACTCTAATTTGGCCCGACCTGATGTCGCCAGGCAAACACCCTCCTTCGCGTGCGACCGCCTCAATGACATCAGCAGTCGTCACTGAGTCATCCAGCCCGGCGATGCGCACTTCGACGCACCTCACCGGGCGGGCGACTTTCACCTCTTCCGGCTTCAGGACTGTCCTGAGCCTAGCGGCAAAGGCGTCCGCCTTGTTCTGCGCATCCTCTCCAGCAATGGTGAGGACGCGCGCTCCCGTCTCAGCCAGGCGGAAACCGAGCCTGGGGATGCCAAGTTCCCCCAGGTCGATCGCCGCTTTAGCCTCGGCCAACACCTTGGCGTATGTCACCCCTCTTTCCGCAGCGCTCGCCCCCAGAGTGAGGGTGACCGCCGCAGTCGCAGGGGGACGAAGTTTCGCCTTCTTCTTCGTTTTCTTTGGGGCGGCATTGGCTGGTTTAACCGCCCCTTTCTTCTGTTTGGCCTTGCGTGTACCTACTGTGGTCCACGGGGCCTCGGCGGGGGAGGGGTTGCTGTTATCCCCCCCTTGCGCCGCTTCTCTTGCAGCCATTGTTGGTTGCTTTCTCTTTTTCGCCTTAGGCGGGGCCTGTGCTGGCGGTGCCACTTTTGGGGGAACCGCCGCACGTTGCGACGCCACTTCCGCATACGTGTGCGCCGTTGCCTTTTTAGGCTTCCGCGCCTTCACTCTTTCCGTCGTCGGTGGGGCGCTGACTGGAATGTCAGCACTGTCTGCTGCCAACGGTGGTCTTCTCCTCGGCTCTGGCAGGAGCCTGTCCTCTATGCCTGCTAACCTCGCATTCAGCATGTTGCCGAAGGTCTCGATATTAGAGCGCGAGACCTCCGACAACATCTGTTGCAAGTCGTTGGTGGCGGGCTTGGACGCCTGGCGACGCAACTCCTCAAGCTCCCGGCGCATTGCGTCGAGCTGTTGTTGCAGCCGCTCGTTCTGGGCTTCCAGTGCCCTAATCTCCTCGCTTTCACCGCGGCCCCTCAATTCGGCGAAGGTTGCCCTTATATTGACAACAGCCTCTTTAAGGTGCCGCTGAAACGTCCCTTTTAGATTTTGAGACCTCGTGGCGACCATGGTTATCGCCTCAAGCGAGGCCTCAACACTCTTGGTCAGAGCATAGCTGGACTGCTCTGACCTGTCTCCTCCGGTAGCTGTGGCGGGGCTTGCGCAGATGGACGCGCGCGCCCCGCGTGCAGCTTTCATCGTTTCGGCGACCTCCACTGCGGCCTGAAGCCGAAGAGCTTCCTCCTTCTCCCTATTCAGCTCGGCCTGCGCCTTGGCCAGACCAACGTATTGGCCGGTGGTTGGCGGGCGGCCGCGTCCGCGTTTGGGCTTGGGTACCGCTCCCTTACTAAGGGGCGGCACATTGTCATCGTCCTGTTTCCTCTTTCGAGCCATGTCACGTCCGGGTATTGCGGGCAACCCCTCGGAGTCCAGCGATAAGGCGCTGGAGTCCGAGAGGCAGTCCTCGCTGTCACAGTCTGTGGAGGGGGGTTCGGGCATCAGCGCACGCGTGAGCATCACGCGTGGCATTCCTTCCGTGTCGCCCCTCAAAGCCTTCTTTCTTAAAAGTTCAAGCAACCGGCGCCTTCCATCAGGGACCGGTTGCGAGAAGTCGGTGTCTTCGTCCGTTAATTTGCCCGACTCTGACGCGGTGATGAGCGTCAGCTTCGGGCCTGGGTGCGCAATCGCACCACTCTCCTTTCTCCTCGTCCTCACAACCTCCTCCTCTCCACTCGTAACGGTTGGCCCCTCCGTATACACGGGCCTGACTTCCCCCTTCGGGGAAGTGTGGGATTCCCCAGCATCGCTGGGACCCACCCGGAGAATACTTTGACTGTTACGACTTTCCATTCTCAAATCTCCGACACCCCGGGTCGCGGTCTCTTTTTTCGGGGGTGAGCTCCCCCATCAGAAGAGTTAAATAAAAAGGAAATATAGTAACGAATGAAAGAAAAGGTGGTGAAAGATAGAAAAATAAAATAAAACTAAATGCAAAACACAAGAAAGTTATACAAAATAGATGGTGAAAGATAGTGAAGAAAAGAGATAGCGCCAGCCTTCAGCCGCGTGGGTACCTCACCCCGCAAAAGACGAGGTGGCGCACCCAAGCGTTGCCCAGGGCCACGAACGAGGACGAACTGGCTGAGCCCCAGCCCCAACCTAACCTTTTTTTTTTTTTTTTTTTTTTTTTTTTTTTGACGGGGGGAAATACATTACGTATCCCCCGCCACCCCCGGGGGAGGGCGGCAGGGGTATGACGGACTCCCCCGGCGCGAGATGGAGTGCGCCGGGGTTTACCGTCTAAAACCCCCCGATGCCCTTCTTCAGCGCCTTTGACGGGGCCGTGGGAATCGCAAAGCATTCTTCCACGACCCCGCAGCGCGTGCCGCAACCGGCCCACTTCCAATAGCCGCAACCGGCTCCTTCTCCGAGAGCTCCCCGGGCATTGGGGAGCTTGTCATCTCGGGGCCCATGCTGTGGGCGGTGATCCCCCGATCACCACCCACGGGCCTACGCTTCAACCTCCATTACGGCGGGGGCAGGTTGAACCACCCTTGCGCCTTGGGCTTGCGGCTTTTTGAGCCGGGCCCTGGAGGGAGCCTTTCGCTTCCCTTTCACGCCGGGGGCGGGCTTCGCGAAAACGCAGCCGCTGCTCCCCAGCACGTGTGCCACCTCCTCTTTGCCAGTGGCCTCACATAGCGAGCAGAGCGGATCCGCTCCGCACTCTGCCGCCTTGTGCCCCGGCTTCCCGCAGCGGAAACAGCTCCGGCTACGGTCCACCGAGGACTGGCATTTCGCCGCGACGTGGCCGGTGTCCTGGCATCGGTAGCACCGCTTTGGCCTCGCGGCCAGCAGCGCCACCTTCGCCGAGACCCAGCCCACGCGAAGCCGCCCAGAGCTGAGCAGCTTTTTTGCGGCCGCGACGGGGACGCTCATCCAGAGGGATGCGTCTCCTCTCGGTCCCATCACAACTTTTCCCGACCTGATGGAGCTGGTCGGGCATCCTCCTTCTTGTGAGGCCGCCAGGATGACTTGGGCGGCCGTCACTGAGTCGTCCAGCCCGGTGACGCGCAGCTCTGCGCATTTGACCGGGCGGCCGACTCTTACCAATTCCGGGTTGAGGACGGTCCTAAGCTTGGCAGCAAAGGCGTCCGCCTTCTCCTGCGCCCGCTCACCGTCGATGGTGAGCACGCGCGCACCAGTTTCTGCAAGGCGGAAGCCGAGCTTGGGGATGTCAAACTCCCCAAGATCGACTTTCGCTCTGGCCTCCTTCAGCAGCGTGGCGTACGTGACCCCCCTCTCCGCAGCCTTTTCCTCTAGAGTGAGGGTAACGGCCGCAGTGACGGGGGCGCGTAGTCTTGCCTTCTTCTTCTTAGGGGCGGCCTTGGGTGGAGTAGCCGCCCCCTTCTTCTTCTTGGCCTTTGGGGCCTTCGGCGGGGCTGGTGCAGGCGGTGCCTCTTTTGGGGCCGCCGCAACCTGCGCCGTCACTGTCGCGATGGTGGGTGCCGTTGCCTTTTTCGGCTTCGGCGCCTTCGCCTTTTGTACCGCCGGCGCTGGCGTGGTGCCGACAATGGCACTGTCCGCCGCCAGCGGGGGCCGTCTTCTGGGCTCCGGCAGGAGTCTGTCCTCCAGACCGGCCAGCCTGGCGTTCAGCATGTTGCCGAAGGTCTCTATGTTGGTACGAGAGACCTCCGACAACAGCTGGCGCATGTCATCTTCTATGGGGCGGGCGCTGTTGGCCCGTCTGCGCAGCTCTTCAAGCTCCTGACCCATTCTGGTCACTTGCTCTTGAAGCCGCGCATTCTGGGCCTCCAGCCTCGCCATGTCTTCGGTAGTGGTGTGGCTTCTCATTTCGGCAACAGCCGACCTGATCGCTGCCACTGACTCCTTGAGGCACCTTTGGAAGGTGCCCTTAAGGTTGGAGGACTTCGTGGCGACCATTGTGATTGCCTCCAGCGAAGTCTCCACAGATTTGGCCAGAGCGTAGTTGGTCCGCTCCGACCCGTCTCCTCCGGTAACCGCAAGGGGGATTGTGCCGACTGACGCTCGCGTCTCTCTTGCACTTTCCATCGAGGCGGCTAGTTCCTCTTCTGCCCGAAGCCGAAGAGCCTCCTCCTTCGCCTTATTAAGGTCAGCCTGCGCCTTGGCTAGACCAACGTATTGGCCAGTCGTTGGCGGCCGACCGCGTCCACGTTTAGATTTGGGTACCGCCCCTTTACTGAGGGACGGTACGCTGTCGTCATCAGTTTTCCTCTTTCGAGGTTTGTCTCTTCCGGGTATTGCGGGCAACCCCTCGGAGTCCAGTGATAAGGCACTGGAGTCCGAGTAGCAGTCCTCGCTGTCATAGTCCGTGGATGGGGGTTCGGGCATCAGCGCGCGCGTGAGCATCACGCGCGGCATTCCCTCCGTATCCCCCCTCAAGGCCTTCTTCCGTAGGAGTTCCAGCAACCGGCGCCTGCCATCAGGGACCGGCTGTGAGAAGTCCGTATCTTCATCCGTGAGCATTCCCGTCTCCGGTGCGGTAAGGTGCACCGGTTTCGGCCCTGCTTGCGCCATCGCGCCTCCCTCGCCACTCGTCGTCGCAACGACCTTCTCCTCAACCTCCCTCGCAATTTGTGGCCCCCCCGTATACAAGGGCCGACCCCCCGCCGGAGCGGGAGTGTGGGATTCCCTCCTGGAAGGAGGACCCACCCGGGGAATACTTGTCAAATCGCGACTATCCATACTTCTAAACACCGACACCCCGGGTCGCGGTCTCTTTTTTCGGGGGTGAGCTCCCCCATCAGAAGAGTTAACACAAAAGGAAAGATAGTTGGAGAATAAAGAAAAAGGTGGTGAAAGATAGAAAAACAAAATAAAACTAATGCAAAAACAAGAAAGTTAAACAAAATAGGTGTGAAAGATAGATAAGAAAAGATAGCGCCAGCCTTCAGCCGCGTGAGTACCTCACCCCGCAAAAGACGGGGTGGCGCACCCAAGCGTTGCCCAGGGCCACGAACGAGGACGAACTGGCTGAGCCCCAGCCCCAACCTTTTTTTTTTTTTTTTTTTTTTTTGCGGGGGGAAATTCGTTACGAATCCCCCGCTGCCCCCGGGGGAAGGCAGCAGGGGTATGTCGGGCTCCCCCGGTGCGAGATGGAGTGCACCGGGGTTTACCCACTAAAACCCCCCGATGCCCTTCTTCTGCGCCAATGCAAGGCCGTGGGAATCGCGTGAGCATAACTCCACGGCCCCGCAGCGCGTGCCGCGACCGGCCCTCTTCTGTTGCGGCGGCTCGGTGTTGTGCCGCCGCCTGCCTTCACCGAGAGCTCCCCGGGCATAGGGGAGCTTTGCGCTCGGGACCCATAGTGCGGGCGGCGATCCCCCGATCACCACCCACGGGTCTAGGCTTCCGTCTCCATGGCGGGGGCGGGCTCAACCGCCCTTGCGCCTTTAGCCTTGGGCGTTTTACGCCGGGCTTTTTTAGTCGGAGCCTTTCTCTTCTTTTTCGTGGGGGGCGGCTTGGCAGCTATGATGCAGCCGATGCTCCCCACCACGTGCTCTTTCGGCTTGCCTTGGGTCTCACAGACCGGGCAGTTCGGAGCCGCCTCGCAGGCAGGCGCTTTGTGCCCCGGCTTCCCACAGCGGAAACAGTTCCGGCTGAGGTCCACCGTGCACTTACACTGCGCCGCCAAGTGGCCAGTGTCGAGGCAACGGTAACACCGCCTTGGCCTCGCGGCCAGCAGCGCTACCTTCGCCACGACCCAGCCAACCTGCAGCCGCCCAGAGCTCAAGAGCTTCTTTGCGGCCGCCACCGGGACTTTGAGCCAGAGGGACCTGGCTCCTCTTGCGCCCACAACGACTTTACCCGACTGGATGTTGGCAGCCGGGCAACCTCCTTCCTTTGCAGCCGCCTCGGTGATGTCGGCGGCTGTGATCGAGTCGTCCAGCCCGGTGATGCGCATTTCCACGCATTTCACCGGGCGGGCGACTTTTACGTCTGAACCGAGGACTGCTCGCAACCTTGCGGCAAGCGCGTCCGCCTTCCCGTCTGCGCCCTCTCCATCGACAGACAGAACGCGTGCACCGGTTTGTGCCAGGCGGAAACCGAGCCTGGGGATGTTAAGCTCCCCTAGGTCGATCCCCGCTCTGGCTTCACGGAGCACCTTTTCGTAAGTTTTCCCCCTCTCCGCAGCCCCCGCCTCAAGGGTGAGGGTGATGGCCGCGGTGGAGGGGGGGCGAAGTTTCGCCTTCTTCTTTTTCGGGGCGGCCTTGGTGTTGTGGCCGCCCCCTTCTTCTCCTTAGGCTTACGTGGCCGAACAGTGGTCCACGGGCCTCGGCGGGGGAGGGGTTGGTGTGCTCCCCCCCTTGCGCCGCCTCCTGAGCGGCCATTGATGGCCGCTTCTTATTCTTCTTTCTGGCCTTAGGGGCCTTTGGCGGTGCAGGTGCCGGTGGTGCCTCTTTTGGGGCCGCCGCATCCTGCGCCGTCACTGTCGCATATGTGGGCACTGTCGCCCTTTTGGGTCTCGGTGCCTTTGTTCCGCTCTCCGCCGGCGTGGTGCCCACAATGGCACTATCCGCCACCAGCGGGGGTCTCCTTCGAGGCTCCGGAAGGAGTCTGTCCTCCAATCCGGCGAGCCTTGCATTCAGCATGTTGCCGAAGGTTTCGATGTTGGATCGCGAAACCTCCGACAACAGCTTCTGCAGGTCTTGCTCTGGTGGTCGAGCTACCTGACGCCGGAGCTCATCCAGCTCCCGTCGCATATCTTCCACTTGTCTCAGAAGGCGGTCATTTTGCGCCTCCAAGACCTTTATCTCCTCTGAGACACAACGGCCCCTCAGCTCGGCAGTGGCCGCCTTTATGTTGGCGACCGCCTCCTTGAGGAACCGCTGGTATGTTCCTTTTAAATTGGAGGACTTCGCGGCGACCATACTTATAGTCTCCAGCGAAGCCTCCAAGCTCTTAGTCAGGGCAGTGCTTGTCCGCTCCGATATCTTCTCCATTTCAACTGGGCTAGCAGGGGCAGATGAACGCGCCTCCCGTGCCGTTCTAGCCGCTTGGGCAACTTCTGCTTCAGCCTGTAGCCGAAGAGCCTCCTCTCTCTCCCTATTCAGGTCCGCCTGCGCCTTGGCCAATCCAACGTATTGGCCTGTGGTCGGCGGGCGGCCGCGTCCACGTTTGGGCTTGGGTACCGCTCCCTTACTAAGGGGCGGCACATTGTCTTCGTCCGGTTTCCTCTTACGAGCCATGTCACGTCCGGGTATTGCGGGCAACCCCTCGGAGTCCAGCGATAAGGCGCTGGAGTCCGAGAGGTAGTCCTCGCTGTCACAGTCTGTGGAGGGGGGTTCGGGCATTAGCGCACGCGTGAGCATCACGCGTGGCATTCCTTCCGTGTCGCCCCTCAAAGCCTTCTTCCGTAATAATTCAAGCAGCCGGCGCCTGCCATCCGGGACCGGCTGCGAGAAGTCTGTGTCCTCATCCGTTAATTTGCCCGATTCTGACGCGGTGATGAGCGCCAGCTTCGGGCCTGGGTGCGCAATCGCGCCACTCTCTTTTCTCCTCGTCCTTACGACCTCCTCCTCTCCACTCGTAACGGTTGGCCCCTCCGTATACACGGGCCTGACTTCCCCTTTCGGAGAAGTGTGGGATTCCCCAGCATCGCTGGGACCCACCCGGAGAATACTTTTACTGTTACGACTTTCCATCCTAGCTACTACGACACCCCGGGTCGCGGTCTCTTTTTTCGGGGGTGAGCTCCCCCATCAGAAGAGTTAAAACAAAAAGAAAGATAGTTAGAGATGAAAGAAAAGGTGGTGAAAGATAGAAAAACAAAATAAAAATAAATGCAAAACACAAGAAAGTTACTTAAAAAGATGGTGAAAGATAGTGAAGAAAAGAGATAGCGCCAGCCTTCAGCCGCGTGGGTACCTCACCCCGCAAAAGACGAGGTGGCGCACCCAAGCGTTGCCCAGGGCCACGAACGAGGACGAACTGGCTGAGCCCCAACCTAACCTTTTTTTTTTTTTTTTTTTTTTTTTTTTTTTTTTTTTTTTTTTTTTTTTTTTTAACGGGGGGAAATACGTTACGTATCCCCCGCCGCCCCCGGGGGAGGGCGGCAGGGGTATGACGGACTCCCCCGGCGCGAGATGGAGTGCGCCGGGGTTTACCGTCTAAAACCCCCCGATGCCCACCTTCAGCGCCAATGGAGGGGCCGTGGGAAACGCGAGAGCATTCTTCCACGACCCCCCAGCGCGTGCCGCATCCGGCTCCCTTCTAATGCGGCGGCCTGGTATTATGCCGCCGCTTGCCTCTCCGAGAGCTCCCCGGGCATTGGGCGGCGATCCCCCGATCACCGCCCGCGGGCCTAGGCGTCCAACTCCATGGCGGGGGCGGCCGGAGCCGCCCTTGCGCCGCTGGCCTTGGGCTTTTTAAGCCGGGCCTTTTTAGTTGGCGCCTTTCGCTTCGTGCTGGGGGGCGGCTTCGCTACGCAGCCGCTACTGCCCAGCAAATGGGCCTTCTCTTGTCTGCCGGCGGCCTCGCAGAGGAAGCAGTTGGGCGCTTCCCCGCACTCGGCCGCCTTGTGCCCCGGTTTCCCGCAGCGGAAACAGCTCCGGCTGCGGTCTACCGGGCACTGGCACTTCGCCGCCACGTGGCCGGTGTCCTGGCAGCGGAAGCAGCGCTTAGGCCTCGCGGCCAGCAGCGCCACTCTCGCCGACACCCAGCCAACCCGCAGCCGCCCTGAGCTCGTGAGCTTCTTGGCGGCCGCGACCGGGACACGCATCCACACTGACGCGTCCCCGCGTGGCCCCACCGTCAATTGGCCCGACCTGATGTCGTCGGCCGAGCACTCTCCTTCTTTCGCGACCGCCTGGATGACGTCGGCGGCCGCTATTGAGTCGTCCAGCCCGGCCACGCGGATCTCCGCGCACAGGACCGGGCGGGCGACTTTTACGTCTTCCGGTGGCAGTACGGACCTCAGCCTAACGGCGAAGGCGTCCGCCTTTTCTTGCGCACCCTCACCAGCAATGGTGAGGACGCGCGCTCCTGTCTCGGCCAGTCGGAAACCGAGCCTGGGGATGCCGAGCTCCCCCAGGTCGATCGCCGCTCGGGCTTCGGCCAACACCTTGGCGTACGTCACCCCCCTTTCAGCAGCGTTCGCCCCCAGGGTGAGGGTAACCGCCGCTGTCGTGGGAGGGCGAAGTTTCGCCTTTTTCTTCCTCTTCGGGGTGGCTTTGGCTGGTGTAGCCGCCAACTTCTTCTTCTTGGCCTTGCGTGGACCTGCAACTGTCCACGGGGCCTCGGCGGGGGAGGGGTTGCTGTTATCCCCCTCTTGCGCCGCTTCTCTTGCGGCCATTGTTGGCCGCTTCTTCTTTGCCTTCTTAGGCTTAGGCGGGGCCGGTGCAGGCGGTGCCTCTTTAGGGGCCGCCGCACTTTGTGCCGCCTTTTCCGCATATGTGGGGGGAGCCGATGCCTTTTTAGGTTTCGGCGCCTTCCCCTTCGGTGCCTCTGGTGATGGGGCACCGACACTGTCCGCTGCCAGTGGCGGCCGTCTTCGAGGCTCCGGCAAGAGACGGTCCTCTAATCCGGCCAGCCTGGCGTTGAGCATGTTGCCCAAGGTCTCTATATTAGAGCGAGAGACCTCGGCCAACAGCTCACGCATGTCATTTCCGGTGGGCGCGGGTGGTCGCCGGCGCAGCTCTTCCAACTCGCGACGCATATTCGCCACTTGCTCCTGGAGCCGCGCGTTTTGGGCTTCCAAGGCCTTCATCTCTTCCGATTGTCCGCGGCCCCTCATTTCAGCGAAGGTTGCCCGGATGTTGGCAACTGCCTCTTTCAGGTGCCGCTGGAACGTCCCTTTCAGATTTTGGGACCTCGTGGCGACCATGGTTATCGCCTCCAGCGAGGCCTCAACTCCCTTGGCCAGAGCATAGCTGGTCTGCTCCGACCTGTCTCCTCCAGTGACTGCGGCAGGGCTAGCGCAGATAGTCGCGCGTGCCCCCCGCGCAGTTTTCAGCGACTCGGCAACTTCCTCAGCGGCCTGAAGCCGAAGCGCTTCCTCCTTCTCCCGGTTCAGTTCGGCCTGCGCCTTGGCCAAGCCAACGTATTGGCCGGTGGTCGGCGGCCGGCCGCGTCCTCGCTTGGGCTTCGGCACCGCACCTTTGCTGGTGGACGGCGCCGCCTCTGTCTCGTCCGGTTGTAACCGCCTCTTAAGGGGGGTTGTTCGTCCGGTGGGTGCGGGCAATCCCTCGGAGTCCAGCGACATGTCAGTCATGCAGCTGGAGTCCGAGAGATAGTCCTCTCAACCTCTCAACCTCCCTCGCAATTTGTGGCCCCCCCGTATACAAGGGCCGACCCCCCGCCGGAGCGGGAGTGTGGGATTCCCTCCTGGAAGGAGGACCCACCCGGGGAATACTTGTCAAATCGCGACTATCCATACTTCTAAACACCGACACCCCGGGTCGCGGTCTCTTTTTTCGGGGGTGAGCTCCCCCATCAGAAGAGTTAACACAAAAGGAAAGATAGTTGGAGAATAAAGAAAAAGGTGGTGAAAGATAGAAAAACAAAATAAAACTAATGCAAAAACAAGAAAGTTAAACAAAATAGGTGTGAAAGATAGATAAGAAAAGATAGCGCCAGCCTTCAGCCGCGTGAGTACCTCACCCCGCAAAAGACGGGGTGGCGCACCCAAGCGTTGCCCAGGGCCACGAACGAGGACGAACTGGCTGAGCCCCAGCCCCAACCTTTTTTTTTTTTTTTTTTTTTTTTTTGCGGGGGGAAATTCGTTACGAATCCCCCGCTGCCCCCGGGGGAAGGCAGCAGGGGTATGTCGGGCTCCCCCGGTGCGAGATGGAGTGCACCGGGGCTTACCGGTGGGAAACGCGAGAGCATTCTTCCACGACCCCCCAGCGCGTGCCGCATCCGGCTCCCTTCTAATGCGGCGGCCTGGTATTATGCCGCCGCTTGCCTCTCCGAGAGCTCCCCGGGCATTGGGCGGCGATCCCCCGATCACCGCCCGCGGGCCTAGGCGTCCAACTCCATGGCGGGGGCGGCCGGAGCCGCCCTTGCGCCGCTGGCCTTGGGCTTTTTAAGCCGGGCCTTTTTAGTTGGCGCCTTTCGCTTCGTGCTGGGGGGCGGCTTCGCTACGCAGCCGCTACTGCCCAGCAAATGGGCCTTCTCTTGTCTGCCGGCGGCCTCGCAGAGGAAGCAGTTGGGCGCTTCCCCGCACTCGGCCGCCTTGTGCCCCGGTTTCCCGCAGCGGAAACAGCTCCGGCTGCGGTCTACCGGGCACTGGCACTTCGCCGCCACGTGGCCGGTGTCCTGGCAGCGGAAGCAGCGCTTAGGCCTCGCGGCCAGCAGCGCCACTCTCGCCGACACCCAGCCAACCCGCAGCCGCCCTGAGCTCGTGAGCTTCTTGGCGGCCGCGACCGGGACACGCATCCACACTGACGCGTCCCCGCGTGGCCCCACCGTCAATTGGCCCGACCTGATGTCGTCGGCCGAGCACTCTCCTTCTTTCGCGACCGCCTGGATGACGTCGGCGGCCGCTATTGAGTCGTCCAGCCCGGCCACGCGGATCTCCGCGCACAGGACCGGGCGGGCGACTTTTACGTCTTCCGGTGGCAGTACGGACCTCAGCCTAACGGCGAAGGCGTCCGCCTTTTCTTGCGCACCCTCACCAGCAATGGTGAGGACGCGCGCTCCTGTCTCGGCCAGTCGGAAACCGAGCCTGGGGATGCCGAGCTCCCCCAGGTCGATCGCCGCTCGGGCTTCGGCCAACACCTTGGCGTACGTCACCCCCCTTTCAGCAGCGTTCGCCCCCAGGGTGAGGGTAACCGCCGCTGTCGTGGGAGGGCGAAGTTTCGCCTTTTTCTTCCTCTTCGGGGTGGCTTTGGCTGGTGTAGCCGCCAACTTCTTCTTCTTGGCCTTGCGTGGACCTGCAACTGTCCACGGGGCCTCGGCGGGGGAGGGGTTGCTGTTATCCCCCTCTTGCGCCGCTTCTCTTGCGGCCATTGTTGGCCGCTTCTTCTTTGCCTTCTTAGGCTTAGGCGGGGCCGGTGCAGGCGGTGCCTCTTTAGGGGCCGCCGCACTTTGTGCCGCCTTTTCCGCATATGTGGGGGGAGCCGATGCCTTTTTAGGTTTCGGCGCCTTCCCCTTCGGTGCCTCTGGTGATGGGGCACCGACACTGTCCGCTGCCAGTGGCGGCCGTCTTCGAGGCTCCGGCAAGAGACGGTCCTCTAATCCGGCCAGCCTGGCGTTGAGCATGTTGCCCAAGGTCTCTATATTAGAGCGAGAGACCTCGGCCAACAGCTCACGCATGTCATTTCCGGTGGGCGCGGGTGGTCGCCGGCGCAGCTCTTCCAACTCGCGACGCATATTCGCCACTTGCTCCTGGAGCCGCGCGTTTTGGGCTTCCAAGGCCTTCATCTCTTCCGATTGTCCGCGGCCCCTCATTTCAGCGAAGGTTGCCCGGATGTTGGCAACTGCCTCTTTCAGGTGCCGCTGGAACGTCCCTTTCAGATTTTGGGACCTCGTGGCGACCATGGTTATCGCCTCCAGCGAGGCCTCAACTCCCTTGGCCAGAGCATAGCTGGTCTGCTCCGACCTGTCTCCTCCAGTGACTGCGGCAGGGCTAGCGCAGATAGTCGCGCGTGCCCCCCGCGCAGTTTTCAGCGACTCGGCAACTTCCTCAGCGGCCTGAAGCCGAAGCGCTTCCTCCTTCTCCCGGTTCAGTTCGGCCTGCGCCTTGGCCAAGCCAACGTATTGGCCGGTGGTCGGCGGCCGGCCGCGTCCTCGCTTGGGCTTCGGCACCGCACCTTTGCTGGTGGACGGCGCCGCCTCTGTCTCGTCCGGTTGTAACCGCCTCTTAAGGGGGGTTGTTCGTCCGGTGGGTGCGGGCAATCCCTCGGAGTCCAGCGACATGTCAGTCATGCAGCTGGAGTCCGAGAGATAGTCCTCGCTGTCTCTGTCAGGTAATCGGGGCGGCGGCAAGATCACGTCGCGCGTTAAAAGCACGCGCGGCAAGTCTGGGTCGCCCCGCATCTTCTTTTTCTGCATTAACTTCAGTAGCCGCTCAACCCCGTTGGGCTGCGGC
>JAYRCH010000133.1:530000-540000 GCA_037179445.1 Phengaris alcon alcon | reverse complement strand
ACGTTTCCATTGCGCGTACCAACACGTGCGCGTGACACAGACGGACACAGGCGTCGCTCTCTAGGCAGTCTCCTCGATTATGAACTCTTTACGCGTGCACACAAAATTATAGTCGACATAGTTATTGTTATCTATATCAATCAATCAATCAATCAATCAATCATTCATTCAATCATTCATTTATTTCATCACCAAGAATGTAGTAATAACTATTATGATTATATATATATATATATATATATATTAAAATACATGTGGCTAACATTCTGCCATACAATACAATGGCGTGTGATTTTTTCATAACATTCTATGCTGAATTGAAAAACTAAATGTATTGACATATTATAATAATAATTTAAGTACATCATAATTTTATTAAAAACAAATTGTTTATGTTTTCTCCATGTCCACAATATTAGTTATATATATAGTAATATTACATAATATAAGTAGTCTCAGTAATTTAATAGTAATAAATTATAAAATGATGATGTCCATTTTTCAATCAGTCAATATTATAACAAATCTCTTAACAAATCTCTCATAATCAATTTTTTAAAATATCATGTACAAATATTATGTCAAATAATTAAAATACTATATTATATAATATGTATCAGTAACGTATATAAGTCATGATTAAGATTAAGAAATAAAATTCGATAAATTATTTTATAAACATCGATCGAATTGATAATATATTATATACCTTATAATATCTAATAATATCGTTAATGTTTTGTTTCATATAAGAATTCGTAATTACTCTCTATATGAATAAACATCGCCTAACGATTAATTATATTATTATTATCACGTTGAATTTTAATTATTATAAGTGTGTATGTATGTATGTATGTATGTATGTATGTATGTATGTATGTATCTATATTATAATTATATTATCCTTTCCTTAATATAATAATAATAATAACGTATTGACATTTAGTCTATAATATATTATTAATTCTTCTCCTTTGTCATCTACAATGAAATCATTTACAAACATCGAATTAATTTATTGATTGATTGATTGATTGATTGATTGATTGATTGATATAAAATTTAAAAATGCGCAGTTTCCGATGGATAATTACATGTACAATACACACACATACTTGCACACCGCTTGCTTGCGCATTTAATTACGATTATAATAATAATAATATATAAGATATATTACATGAAACGGCGATGAAAAAAAATTATATTAAAAAAATACACACGTAAAATATACATACAAATACACACGTAAAATATATAATATAAAATAAAATAAAATAAAATATAAAAAAAGAAAAAAAAAAAAAACCGTTTCAACGAGCGCGGGGTCTGCACGGCGCATTCGCATATATAAGGTGGAGCGCGGCGCGAGCGTCTCGTCTCTCACATACGACGTGTCGACCGACGGACCGGCGAAACCGGGATGCTCTCATCGTTTCGACGGTGATAACTGAACGGGTAGCCGCAGTTCGATTATGTTCTCATTACGAACTCAAACGGTCGTGAAACTTTTTGAACGATAATATGTATTATGTTAAAATTGTGATTTATATCATAATATGGTGGTTAGATCTCTCCAGTACCGGGCGACTATCAATGTGCTCACGAGTAATATGTTAAACTCTATTTACAATAATGTGATCAATGACGATCGATCTCGTAATATGGAACGTTCGTATATACGGTAGCGCTTAGTCTGACACACTTTGCACGAGCACCGTTTTGAATTATTGCGACAAACGCAAAATTATATGATGTGGAGAATATCATGAACAATTTAATGACTAGTCACCGCGCGCACGCGGCATTTTACCGTCTGTGTGTGCGCGCGTGCACCGTCGCCGTCAGTTGAGAGAGTTGACGGCGAACTTTGAGCGCGCGAAGAGATTCTATCGCTCTAGCGGTTAGCTCCCTGGTTGATCCTGCCAGTAGTTATATGCTTGTCTCAAAGATTAAGCCATGCATGTCTCAGTGCAAGCCGTATTAAGGCGATACCGCGAATGGCTCAATATATCAGTTTTGGTTCCTTAGATCTTACTCAGTTACTTGGATAACTGTGGTAATTCTAGAGCTAATACATGCAATCAGAACTCTGACCAATTATGGGATGAGTGCTTTTATTAGATCAAAACCAATCGACGGAGGGCCTCGCGTCCTAAGTCGTTAATTTTGATGAATCTGGATAACTTTTGCCGATCGCATGGTCCAGTACCGGCGACGCATCTTTCAAATGTCTGCCTTATCAACTTTCGATGGTAGTTTCTGCGACTACCATGGTTGTCACGGGTAACGGGGAATCAGGGTTCGATTCCGGAGAGGGAGCCTGAGAAACGGCTACCACATCCAAGGAAGGCAGCAGGCGCGCAAATTACCCACTCCCGGCACGGGGAGGTAGTGACGAAAAATAACGATACGGGACTCTTACGAGGCCTCGTAATCGGAATGAGTACACTTTAAATATTTTAACGAGGAACAATTGGAGGGCAAGTCTGGTGCCAGCAGCCGCGGTAATTCCAGCTCCAATAGCGTATACTAAAATTGTTGCGGTTAAAAAGCTCGTAGTTGCATTTGTGCGCCGCGCTGTCGGTGCACCGCATCCGCGGTGATACTGACACGTTTGCGGAGCATATCGTCGGTGAGCCGACGGTAAAACGTCGGTTCAATATCAAAATCCTATCGCGGTGCTCTTCAGTGAGTGTCGAGGTGGGCCGACAATTTTACTTTGAACAAATTAGAGTGCTCAAAGCGGGCTCAAAATGCCGCTTGAATATTTCGTGCATGGAATAATAGAATATGATCTCGGTTCTATTTTGTTGGTTTTCAGAACTCCGAGGTAATGATTAATAGGGATAACTGGGGGCATTCGTATTGCGACGTTAGAGGTGAAATTCTTGGATCGTCGCAAGACGAACATCAGCGAAAGCATTTGCCAAAGGTGTTTTCATCAATCAAGAACGAAAGTTAGAGGTTCGAAGGCGATTAGATACCGCCCTAGTTCTAACCGTAAATATGTCATCTAGCGATCCGCCGACGTTAATACAATGGCTCGGCGGGCAGCTTCCGGGAAACCAAAGATTTTGGACTCCGGGGGGAGTATGGTTGCAAAGCTGAAACTTAAAGGAATTGACGGAAGGGCACCACCAGGAGTGGAGCCTGCGGCTTAATTTGACTCAACACGGGAAATCTCACCAGGCCCGGACACCGGAAGGATTGACAGATTAACAGCTCTTTCTTGATTCGGTGGGTGGTGGTGCATGGCCGTTCTTAGTTGGTGGAGCGATTTGTCTGGTTAATTCCGGTAACGAACGAGACTCTAGCCTGCTAAATAGGCGTCGCCATTTAGGTGTGCGCGATCTCGGTCGCGCAACTCACTGGCGACGTATTAAAATTCTTCTTAGAGGGACCGGCGGCTTCGAGCCGCACGAGATTGAGCAATAACAGGTCTGTGATGCCCTTAGATGTCCTGGGCCGCACGCGCGCTACACTGAAGGAATCAGCATGTTCTCCCTGGCCTAGAGGCCCGGGCAACCCGTTGAAACTCCTTCGTGCTGGGGATTGGGGTTTGCAATTATCCCCCATAAACGAGGAATTCCTAGTAAGCGCGAGTCATAAGCTCGCGTTGATTACGTCCCTGCCCTTTGTACACACCGCCCGTCGCTACTACCGATTGAATGATTTAGTGAGGTCTTCGGACCGACACGCGGTGGCTTCACGGCCGTCGGCGTTGCTGGGAAGTTGACCAAACTTGATCATTTAGAGGAAGTAAAAGTCGTAACAAGGTTTCCGTAGGGGAACCTGCGGAAGGATCATTATCGTGATGAACAATATTATTGTGTTCAGATAACACATAACGAAACGCAAAACAAACAAAACAAACGAACAAAGTAGTCCGGTTTGTTTTTTAAAATTTTTCACATCCAGTGACATATTATGAGAGACAATATTACAATGTCGCAAGTCGTAACAAGCTTTCCGCAGGGGATGGGCGCCTGCGGAATGATCATTATCGTAATAAACGATATTGTGTTGTGTTCAAATTATTGAACAAACTAACAACAAACAGTGGCACATTTAAAAGAGGGAGACAATACATACAATGTATGTAAGAAATATTCATAATATGAATAAAAATATTCCGCAGGGGATGAGCGCCTGCGGAATGATCATTATCGTAATAAACGATAAATGTGTTGTGTTCAAATTATTGAACAAACTAACAACAAACAGTGGCACATTTAAAAGAGGGAGACAATACATACAATGTATGTAAGAAATATTCATAATATGAATAAAAATATTCCGCAGGGGATGGGCGCCTGCGGAATGATCATTATCGTAATAAACGATAAATGTGTTGTGTTCAAATTATTGAACAAACTAACAACAAACAGTGGCACATTTAAAAGAGGGAGACAATACATACAATGTATGTAAGAAATATTCATAATATGAATAAAAATATTCCGCAGGGGATGGGCGCCTGCGGAATGATCATTATCGTAATAAACGATAAATGTGTTGTGTTCAAATTATTGAACAAACTAACAACAAACAGTGGCACATTTAAAAGAGGGAGACAATACATACAATGTATGTAAGAAATATTCATAATATGAATAAAAATATTCCGCAGGGGATGGGCGCCTGCGGAACGATCATTATCGTAATAAACGATAAATGTGTTGTGTTCAAATTATTGAACAAACTAACAGACCAATTGAAATTTATTTTTTCCACCCAGTGACATATAATATCGCTATATATACGTACACTAGTAGCTGCGCACTCGGAGTACACGATCGTTAAGTTCGCGGTGCGTTGACCGGCAAGACACCCCGCCACGAGTTCCCGAACTGATCGTGTGACGTTTGCGCAATGAACGAGTACAATAGCGATGAACGAATGACGCGCGTCGTCTGTTTGTTCGATATTAAAATATTTTGTTTTTTCACACCCAGTGACATATATTATATAAATTATAAAAACCATTACCCTGGACGGTGGATCACTTGGCTCGCGGGTCGATGAAGAACGCAGTTAACTGCGCGTCATAGTGTGAACTGCAGGACACATTTGAACATCGACATTTCGAACGCACATTGCGGTCCGTGGAGAAACATCCAGGACCACTCCTGTCTGAGGGCCGGCTGTATAAAATAATATACCACACTGTTCGTTTCGGCGGACAATTGACGGTTCCGTACGGTCGGCGCGCGAGAGTGCGCGCACGTATCGTGCGGTCCGTTTAAAAATATATAATCTAACGCGCGCGCACATCTTCTCGACCGCCCATCGCCTACCGGCGAGAGGTGGACGTTAAGAGTGCGTGTTGTGTGTGTGTGGTGTGTACCGAGCGCGCTCTAGTTAGCGACGTGCGCCGCCGCCGACGCTCCGTGAAGCTACATTTTGCGCGAGTGATTATCGGTTCAAGGCGTGTAGCACTCGAACGTTGTCGTTAACGTGAGGAATCACGCGCCGAGTGCAAATCGAATGAAACTCCACACACTATTTTATAATGAAACCGAGTAGGCGGACTCGACGTCCGAAGGGCGCGTCGTCGACGCCGACGTACCGTTGACACGGTGCTTAGGCGGAGTCGTTGCGCTGACGGATATCGCGTCTGCCTCAAATTTTTATCGTTGGCCTCAGATCAGGGAGGATCACCCGCCGAATTTAAGCATATTAGTAAGCGGAGGAAAAGAAACTAACTAGGATTTCCTTAGTAGCGGCGAGCGAACAGGAAAGAGCCCAGCACTGAATCCCGCGGTCGTCTCGGTCGCGGGAGATGTGGTGTTCGGGAGGTTCCGCTTTCTCGTCGTCGCCGCGCCTGTCCAAGTTCGCCTTGAACGGGGCCGTTTATCCGTAGAGGGTGCCAGGCCCGTAGCGACGGTGCGAGGCGGCGAGAGGAGCTCTCCTAAGAGTCGGGTTGCTTGAGAGTGCAGCCCTAAGTGGGTGGTAAACTCCATCTAAGGCTAAATATTACCGCGAGACCGATAGCGAACAAGTACCGTGAGGGAAAGTTGAAAAGAACTTTGAAGAGAGAGTTCAAGAGTACGTGAAACCGTTCAGGGGTAAACCTGCGAAACTCGAATGAACGAACGGAGAGATTCATCGTCATTCGGCGGCGTACGGGCGTGCGCCTCGATGTGTGTCGGTCGTTTCGGCGATTCGGCGCGCACGGGACGCGTCCGTCGACGTCCGTCGACGGCGTGCACTTCTCTCTTAGTAATGCATCGCGACCCGTTCGGGGTCGGCCTAAGCGCCTCTCGGGAGTCCGTCGGTGAGCGTCTCGGCGTTCGCTGGCGTACCGGGTCGGGTTGCCGGCCGGCCGTTGCGGACGGTATGAATGATGGATAATACGCTTCAATGCGAATCGCGCACGCGCTCACGCGCGTCCGGCCCGACGCAAGCTGGCGTCCCGGTGGATGTCCTGCCTCAGTGCGGACGTACGTCGGTCGTTGCTGTTCGTCGCAGCCGTGTAGTCTCGGACTGTGCGCGTCTCTGTCTGCGATGATTCTGTTTCGGGCACTCGCAGGACCCGTCTTGAAACACGGACCAAGGAGTCTAGCATGTGTGCGAGTCATTGAGTTTGATTCAAATGACAAAACTGAGAGGCGCAACGAAAGTGAAGGCGCGCGCTTGTCGCGCGCTCAGGGAGGATGGAGCGTCGGTCTCGATCGATCTCTCGCACTCCCTAGGCGTCTCGTTTCCAATCTGTGAATGCGGGCGCGCTATGAGCACAGATGCTGGGACCCGAAAGATGGTGAACTATGCCTGGTCAGGTCGAAGTCAGGGGAAACCCTGATGGAGGACCGTAGCGATTCTGACGTGCAAATCGATCGTCGGAACTGGGTATAGGGGCGAAAGACTAATCGAACCATCTAGTAGCTGGTTCCGTCCGAAGTTTCCCTCAGGATAGCTGGCGTCGATTGTTAACAGTCCCATCCGGTAAAGCGAATGATTAGAGGCATTGGGGCCGAAACGACCTCAACCTATTCTCAAACTTTAAATGGGTGAGAACTCCGGCTTACTCGAACTATGAAGCCGGAGATCTGATGACGGTGCCAAGTGGGCCAATTTTGGTAAGCAGAACTGGCGCTGTGGGATGAACCAAACGTAGTGTTAAGGCGCCTAAAAAACGCTCATGGGACACCATGAAAGGCGTTGGTCGCTCATGACAGCAGGACGGTGGCCATGGAAGTCGGAATCCACCACCCACCGAATCAAGAAAGAGCTGTTAATCTGTCAATCCTTCCGGTGTCCGGGCCTGGTGAGATTTCCCGTGTTGAGTCAAATTAAGCCGCAGGCTCCACTCCTGGTGGTGCCCTTCCGTCAATTCCTTTAAGTTTCAGCTTTGCAACCATACTCCCCCCGGAGTCCAAAATCTTTGGTTTCCCGGAAGCTGCCCGCCGAGCCATTGTATTAACGTCGGCGGATCGCTAGATGACATATTTACGGTTAGAACTAGGGCGGTATCTAATCGCCTTCGAACCTCTAACTTTCGTTCTTGATTGATGAAAACACCTTTGGCAAATGCTTTCGCTGATGTTCGTCTTGCGACGATCCAAGAATTTCACCTCTAACGTCGCAATACGAATGCCCCCAGTTATCCCTATTAATCATTACCTCGGAGTTCTGAAAACCAACAAAATAGAACCGAGATCATATTCTATTATTCCATGCACGAAATATTCAAGCGGCATTTTGAGCCCGCTTTGAGCACTCTAATTTGTTCAAAGTAAAATTGTCGGCCCACCTCGACACTCACTGAAGAGCACCGCGATAGGATTTTGATATTGAACCGACGTTTTACCGTCGGCTCACCGACGATATGCTCCGCAAACGTGTCAGTATCACCGCGGATGCGGTGCACCGACAGCGCGGCGCACAAATGCAACTACGAGCTTTTTAACCGCAACAATTTTAGTATACGCTATTGGAGCTGGAATTACCGCGGCTGCTGGCACCAGACTTGCCCTCCAATTGTTCCTCGTTAAAATATTTAAAGTGTACTCATTCCGATTACGAGGCCTCGTAAGAGTCCCGTATCGTTATTTTTCGTCACTACCTCCCCGTGCCGGGAGTGGGTAATTTGCGCGCCTGCTGCCTTCCTTGGATGTGGTAGCCGTTTCTCAGGCTCCCTCTCCGGAATCGAACCCTGATTCCCCGTTACCCGTGACAACCATGGTAGTCGCAGAAACTACCATCGAAAGTTGATAAGGCAGACATTTGAAAGATGCGTCGCCGGTACTGGACCATGCGATCGGCAAAAGTTATCCAGATTCATCAAAATTAACGACTTAGGACGCGAGGCCCTCCGTCGATTGGTTTTGATCTAATAAAAGCACTCATCCCATAATTGGTCAGAGTTCTGATTGCATGTATTAGCTCTAGAATTACCACAGTTATCCAAGTAACTGAGTAAGATCTAAGGAACCAAAACTGATATATTGAGCCATTCGCGGTATCGCCTTAATACGGCTTGCACTGAGACATGCATGGCTTAATCTTTGAGACAAGCATATAACTACTGGCAGGATCAACCAGGGAGCTAACCGCTAGAGCGATAGAATCTCTTCGCGCGCTCAAAGTTCGCCGTCAACTCTCTCAACTGACGGCGACGGTGCACGCGCGCACACACAGACGGTAAAATGCCGCGTGCGCGCGGTGACTAGTCATTAAATTGTTCATGATATTCTCCACATCATATAATTTTGCGTTTGTCGCAATAATTCAAAACGGTGCTCGTGCAAAGTGTGTCAGACTAAGCGCTACCGTATATACGAACGTTCCATATTACGAGATCGATCGTCATTGATCACATTATTGTAAATAGAGTTTAACATATTACTCGTGAGCACATTGATAGTCGCCCGGTACTGGAGAGATCTAACCACCATATTATGATATAAATCACAATTTTAACATAATACATATTATCGTTCAAAAAGTTTCACGACCGTTTGAGTTCGTAATGAGAACATAATCGAACTGCGGCTACCCGTTCAGTTATCACCGTCGAAACGATGAGAGCATCCCGGTTTCGCCGGTCCGTCGGTCGACACGTCGTATGTGAGAGACGAGACGCTCGCGCCGCGCTCCACCTTATATATGCGAATGCGCCGTGCAGACCCCGCGCTCGTTGAAACGGTTTTTTTTTTTTTTCTTTTTTTATATTTTATTTTATTTTATTTTATATTATATATTTTACGTGTGTATTTGTATGTATATTTTACGTGTGTATTTTTTTAATATAATTTTTTTTCATCGCCGTTTCATGTAATATATCTTATATATTATTATTATTATAATCGTAATTAAATGCGCAAGCAAGCGGTGTGCAAGTATGTGTGTGTATTGTACATGTAATTATCCATCGGAAACTGCGCATTTTTAAATTTTATATCAATCAATCAATCAATCAATCAATCAATCAATCAATAAATTAATTCGATGTTTGTAAATGATTTCATTGTAGATGACAAAGGAGAAGAATTAATAATATATTATAGACTAAATGTCAATACGTTATTATTATTATTATATTAAGGAAAGGATAATATAATTATAATATAGATACATACATACATACATACATACATACATACATACATACATACACACTTATAATAATTAAAATTCAACGTGATAATAATAATATAATTAATCGTTAGGCGATGTTTATTCATATAGAGAGTAATTACGAATTCTTATATGAAACAAAACATTAACGATATTATTAGATATTATAAGGTATATAATATATTATCAATTCGATCGATGTTTATAAAATAATTTATCGAATTTTATTTCTTAATCTTAATCATGACTTATATACGTTACTGATACATATTATATAATATAGTATTTTAATTATTTGACATAATATTTGTACATGATATTTTAAAAAATTGATTATGAGAGATTTGTTAAGAGATTTGTTATAATATTGACTGATTGAAAAATGGACATCATCATTTTATAATTTATTACTATT
>JAYRCH010000133.1:520000-525000 GCA_037179445.1 Phengaris alcon alcon | reverse complement strand
CTGTTCGCTCGCCGCTACTAAGGAAATCCTAGTTAGTTTCTTTTCCTCCGCTTACTAATATGCTTAAATTCGGCGGGTGATCCTCCCTGATCTGAGGCCAACGATAAAAATTTGAGGCAGACGCGATATCCGTCAGCGCAACGACTCCGCCTAAGCACCGTGTCAACGGTACGTCGGCGTCGACGACGCGCCCTTCGGACGTCGAGTCCGCCTACTCGGTTTCATTATAAAATAGTGTGTGGAGTTTCATTCGATTTGCACTCGGCGCGTGATTCCTCACGTTAACGACAACGTTCGAGTGCTACACGCCTTGAACCGATAATCACTCGCGCAAAATGTAGCTTCACGGAGCGTCGGCGGCGGCGCACGTCGCTAACTAGAGCGCGCTCGGTACACACCACACACACACAACACGCACTCTTAACGTCCACCTCTCGCCGGTAGGCGATGGGCGGTCGAGAAGATGTGCGCGCGCGTTAGATTATATATTTTTAAACGGACCGCACGATACGTGCGCGCACTCTCGCGCGCCGACCGTACGGAACCGTCAATTGTCCGCCGAAACGAACAGTGTGGTATATTATTTTATACAGCCGGCCCTCAGACAGGAGTGGTCCTGGATGTTTCTCCACGGACCGCAATGTGCGTTCGAAATGTCGATGTTCAAATGTGTCCTGCAGTTCACACTATGACGCGCAGTTAACTGCGTTCTTCATCGACCCGCGAGCCAAGTGATCCACCGTCCAGGGTAATGGTTTTTATAATTTATATAATATATGTCACTGGGTGTGAAAAAACAAAATATTTTAATATCGAACAAACAGACGACGCGCGTCATTCGTTCATCGCTATTGTACTCGTTCATTGCGCAAACGTCACACGATCAGTTCGGGAACTCGTGGCGGGGTGTCTTGCCGGTCAACGCACCGCGAACTTAACGATCGTGTACTCCGAGTGCGCAGCTACTAGTGTACGTATATATAGCGATATTATATGTCACTGGGTGGAAAAAATAAATTTCAATTGGTCTGTTAGTTTGTTCAATAATTTGAACACAACACATTTATCGTTTATTACGATAATGATCGTTCCGCAGGCGCCCATCCCCTGCGGAATATTTTTATTCATATTATGAATATTTCTTACATACATTGTATGTATTGTCTCCCTCTTTTAAATGTGCCACTGTTTGTTGTTAGTTTGTTCAATAATTTGAACACAACACATTTATCGTTTATTACGATAATGATCATTCCGCAGGCGCCCATCCCCTGCGGAATATTTTTATTCATATTATGAATATTTCTTACATACATTGTATGTATTGTCTCCCTCTTTTAAATGTGCCACTGTTTGTTGTTAGTTTGTTCAATAATTTGAACACAACACATTTATCGTTTATTACGATAATGATCATTCCGCAGGCGCCCATCCCCTGCGGAATATTTTTATTCATATTATGAATATTTCTTACATACATTGTATGTATTGTCTCCCTCTTTTAAATGTGCCACTGTTTGTTGTTAGTTTGTTCAATAATTTGAACACAACACATTTATCGTTTATTACGATAATGATCATTCCGCAGGCGCTCATCCCCTGCGGAATATTTTTATTCATATTATGAATATTTCTTACATACATTGTATGTATTGTCTCCCTCTTTTAAATGTGCCACTGTTTGTTGTTAGTTTGTTCAATAATTTGAACACAACACAATATCGTTTATTACGATAATGATCATTCCGCAGGCGCCCATCCCCTGCGGAAAGCTTGTTACGACTTGCGACATTGTAATATTGTCTCTCATAATATGTCACTGGATGTGAAAAATTTTAAAAAACAAACCGGACTACTTTGTTCGTTTGTTTTGTTTGTTTTGCGTTTCGTTATGTGTTATCTGAACACAATAATATTGTTCATCACGATAATGATCCTTCCGCAGGTTCCCCTACGGAAACCTTGTTACGACTTTTACTTCCTCTAAATGATCAAGTTTGGTCAACTTCCCAGCAACGCCGACGGCCGTGAAGCCACCGCGTGTCGGTCCGAAGACCTCACTAAATCATTCAATCGGTAGTAGCGACGGGCGGTGTGTACAAAGGGCAGGGACGTAATCAACGCGAGCTTATGACTCGCGCTTACTAGGAATTCCTCGTTTATGGGGGATAATTGCAAACCCCAATCCCCAGCACGAAGGAGTTTCAACGGGTTGCCCGGGCCTCTAGGCCAGGGAGAACATGCTGATTCCTTCAGTGTAGCGCGCGTGCGGCCCAGGACATCTAAGGGCATCACAGACCTGTTATTGCTCAATCTCGTGCGGCTCGAAGCCGCCGGTCCCTCTAAGAAGAATTTTAATACGTCGCCAGTGAGTTGCGCGACCGAGATCGCGCACACCTAAATGGCGACGCCTATTTAGCAGGCTAGAGTCTCGTTCGTTACCGGAATTAACCAGACAAATCGCTCCACCAACTAAGAACGGCCATGCACCACCACCCACCGAATCAAGAAAGAGCTGTTAATCTGTCAATCCTTCCGGTGTCCGGGCCTGGTGAGATTTCCCGTGTTGAGTCAAATTAAGCCGCAGGCTCCACTCCTGGTGGTGCCCTTCCGTCAATTCCTTTAAGTTTCAGCTTTGCAACCATACTCCCCCCGGAGTCCAAAATCTTTGGTTTCCCGGAAGCTGCCCGCCGAGCCATTGTATTAACGTCGGCGGATCGCTAGATGACATATTTACGGTTAGAACTAGGGCGGTATCTAATCGCCTTCGAACCTCTAACTTTCGTTCTTGATTGATGAAAACACCTTTGGCAAATGCTTTCGCTGATGTTCGTCTTGCGACGATCCAAGAATTTCACCTCTAACGTCGCAATACGAATGCCCCCAGTTATCCCTATTAATCATTACCTCGGAGTTCTGAAAACCAACAAAATAGAACCGAGATCATATTCTATTATTCCATGCACGAAATATTCAAGCGGCATTTTGAGCCCGCTTTGAGCACTCTAATTTGTTCAAAGTAAAATTGTCGGCCCACCTCGACACTCACTGAAGAGCACCGCGATAGGATTTTGATATTGAACCGACGTTTTACCGTCGGCTCACCGACGATATGCTCCGCAAACGTGTCAGTATCACCGCGGATGCGGTGCACCGACAGCGCGGCGCACAAATGCAACTACGAGCTTTTTAACCGCAACAATTTTAGTATACGCTATTGGAGCTGGAATTACCGCGGCTGCTGGCACCAGACTTGCCCTCCAATTGTTCCTCGTTAAAATATTTAAAGTGTACTCATTCCGATTACGAGGCCTCGTAAGAGTCCCGTATCGTTATTTTTCGTCACTACCTCCCCGTGCCGGGAGTGGGTAATTTGCGCGCCTGCTGCCTTCCTTGGATGTGGTAGCCGTTTCTCAGGCTCCCTCTCCGGAATCGAACCCTGATTCCCCGTTACCCGTGACAACCATGGTAGTCGCAGAAACTACCATCGAAAGTTGATAAGGCAGACATTTGAAAGATGCGTCGCCGGTACTGGACCATGCGATCGGCAAAAGTTATCCAGATTCATCAAAATTAACGACTTAGGACGCGAGGCCCTCCGTCGATTGGTTTTGATCTAATAAAAGCACTCATCCCATAATTGGTCAGAGTTCTGATTGCATGTATTAGCTCTAGAATTACCACAGTTATCCAAGTAACTGAGTAAGATCTAAGGAACCAAAACTGATATATTGAGCCATTCGCGGTATCGCCTTAATACGGCTTGCACTGAGACATGCATGGCTTAATCTTTGAGACAAGCATATAACTACTGGCAGGATCAACCAGGGAGCTAACCGCTAGAGCGATAGAATCTCTTCGCGCGCTCAAAGTTCGCCGTCAACTCTCTCAACTGACGGCGACGGTGCACGCGCGCACACACAGACGGTAAAATGCCGCGTGCGCGCGGTGACTAGTCATTAAATTGTTCATGATATTCTCCACATCATATAATTTTGCGTTTGTCGCAATAATTCAAAACGGTGCTCGTGCAAAGTGTGTCAGACTAAGCGCTACCGTATATACGAACGTTCCATATTACGAGATCGATCGTCATTGATCACATTATTGTAAATAGAGTTTAACATATTACTCGTGAGCACATTGATAGTCGCCCGGTACTGGAGAGATCTAACCACCATATTATGATATAAATCACAATTTTAACATAATACATATTATCGTTCAAAAAGTTTCACGACCGTTTGAGTTCGTAATGAGAACATAATCGAACTGCGGCTACCCGTTCAGTTATCACCGTCGAAACGATGAGAGCATCCCGGTTTCGCCGGTCCGTCGGTCGACACGTCGTATGTGAGAGACGAGACGCTCGCGCCGCGCTCCACCTTATATATGCGAATGCGCCGTGCAGACCCCGCGCTCGTTGAAACGGTTTTTTTTTTTTTTCTTTTTTTATATTTTATTTTATTTTATTTTATATTATATATTTTACGTGTGTATTTGTATGTATATTTTACGTGTGTATTTTTTTAATATAATTTTTTTTCATCGCCGTTTCATGTAATATATCTTATATATTATTATTATTATAATCGTAATTAAATGCGCAAGCAAGCGGTGTGCAAGTATGTGTGTGTATTGTACATGTAATTATCCATCGGAAACTGCGCATTTTTAAATTTTATATCAATCAATCAATCAATCAATCAATCAATCAATCAATAAATTAATTCGATGTTTGTAAATGATTTCATTGTAGATGACAAAGGAGAAGAATTAATAATATATTATAGACTAAATGTCAATACGTTATTATTATTATTATATTAAGGAAAGGATAATATAATTATAATATAGATACATACATACATACATACATACATACATACATACATACATACACACTTATAATAATTAAAATTCAACGTGATAATAATAATATAATTAATCGTTAGGCGATGTTTATTCATATAGAGAGTAATTACGAATTCTTATATGAA
>JAYRCH010000133.1:502500-515000 GCA_037179445.1 Phengaris alcon alcon | reverse complement strand
ACTTGTTCGCTATCGGTCTCGCGGTAATATTTAGCCTTAGATGGAGTTTACCACCCACTTAGGGCTGCACTCTCAAGCAACCCGACTCTTAGGAGAGCTCCTCTCGCCGCCTCGCACCGTCGCTACGGGCCTGGCACCCTCTACGGATAAACGGCCCCGTTCAAGGCGAACTTGGACAGGCGCGGCGACGACGAGAAAGCGGAACCTCCCGAACACCACATCTCCCGCGACCGAGACGACCGCGGGATTCAGTGCTGGGCTCTTTCCTGTTCGCTCGCCGCTACTAAGGAAATCCTAGTTAGTTTCTTTTCCTCCGCTTACTAATATGCTTAAATTCGGCGGGTGATCCTCCCTGATCTGAGGCCAACGATAAAAATTTGAGGCAGACGCGATATCCGTCAGCGCAACGACTCCGCCTAAGCACCGTGTCAACGGTACGTCGGCGTCGACGACGCGCCCTTCGGACGTCGAGTCCGCCTACTCGGTTTCATTATAAAATAGTGTGTGGAGTTTCATTCGATTTGCACTCGGCGCGTGATTCCTCACGTTAACGACAACGTTCGAGTGCTACACGCCTTGAACCGATAATCACTCGCGCAAAATGTAGCTTCACGGAGCGTCGGCGGCGGCGCACGTCGCTAACTAGAGCGCGCTCGGTACACACCACACACACACAACACGCACTCTTAACGTCCACCTCTCGCCGGTAGGCGATGGGCGGTCGAGAAGATGTGCGCGCGCGTTAGATTATATATTTTTAAACGGACCGCACGATACGTGCGCGCACTCTCGCGCGCCGACCGTACGGAACCGTCAATTGTCCGCCGAAACGAACAGTGTGGTATATTATTTTATACAGCCGGCCCTCAGACAGGAGTGGTCCTGGATGTTTCTCCACGGACCGCAATGTGCGTTCGAAATGTCGATGTTCAAATGTGTCCTGCAGTTCACACTATGACGCGCAGTTAACTGCGTTCTTCATCGACCCGCGAGCCAAGTGATCCACCGTCCAGGGTAATGGTTTTTATAATTTATATAATATATGTCACTGGGTGTGAAAAAACAAAATATTTTAATATCGAACAAACAGACGACGCGCGTCATTCGTTCATCGCTATTGTACTCGTTCATTGCGCAAACGTCACACGATCAGTTCGGGAACTCGTGGCGGGGTGTCTTGCCGGTCAACGCACCGCGAACTTAACGATCGTGTACTCCGAGTGCGCAGCTACTAGTGTACGTATATATAGCGATATTATATGTCACTGGGTGGAAAAAATAAATTTCAATTGGTCTGTTAGTTTGTTCAATAATTTGAACACAACACATTTATCGTTTATTACGATAATGATCGTTCCGCAGGCGCCCATCCCCTGCGGAATATTTTTATTCATATTATGAATATTTCTTACATACATTGTATGTATTGTCTCCCTCTTTTAAATGTGCCACTGTTTGTTGTTAGTTTGTTCAATAATTTGAACACAACACATTTATCGTTTATTACGATAATGATCATTCCGCAGGCGCCCATCCCCTGCGGAATATTTTTATTCATATTATGAATATTTCTTACATACATTGTATGTATTGTCTCCCTCTTTTAAATGTGCCACTGTTTGTTGTTAGTTTGTTCAATAATTTGAACACAACACATTTATCGTTTATTACGATAATGATCATTCCGCAGGCGCCCATCCCCTGCGGAATATTTTTATTCATATTATGAATATTTCTTACATACATTGTATGTATTGTCTCCCTCTTTTAAATGTGCCACTGTTTGTTGTTAGTTTGTTCAATAATTTGAACACAACACATTTATCGTTTATTACGATAATGATCATTCCGCAGGCGCTCATCCCCTGCGGAATATTTTTATTCATATTATGAATATTTCTTACATACATTGTATGTATTGTCTCCCTCTTTTAAATGTGCCACTGTTTGTTGTTAGTTTGTTCAATAATTTGAACACAACACAATATCGTTTATTACGATAATGATCATTCCGCAGGCGCCCATCCCCTGCGGAAAGCTTGTTACGACTTGCGACATTGTAATATTGTCTCTCATAATATGTCACTGGATGTGAAAAATTTTAAAAAACAAACCGGACTACTTTGTTCGTTTGTTTTGTTTGTTTTGCGTTTCGTTATGTGTTATCTGAACACAATAATATTGTTCATCACGATAATGATCCTTCCGCAGGTTCCCCTACGGAAACCTTGTTACGACTTTTACTTCCTCTAAATGATCAAGTTTGGTCAACTTCCCAGCAACGCCGACGGCCGTGAAGCCACCGCGTGTCGGTCCGAAGACCTCACTAAATCATTCAATCGGTAGTAGCGACGGGCGGTATGTACAAAGGGCAGGGACGTAATCAACGCGAGCTTATGACTCGCGCTTACTAGGAATTCCTCGTTTATGGGGGATAATTGCAAACCCCAATCCCCAGCACGAAGGAGTTTCAACGGGTTGCCCGGGCCTCTAGGCCAGGGAGAACATGCTGATTCCTTCAGTGTAGCGCGCGTGCGGCCCAGGACATCTAAGGGCATCACAGACCTGTTATTGCTCAATCTCGTGCGGCTCGAAGCCGCCGGTCCCTCTAAGAAGAATTTTAATACGTCGCCAGTGAGTTGCGCGACCGAGATCGCGCACACCTAAATGGCGACGCCTATTTAGCAGGCTAGAGTCTCGTTCGTTACCGGAATTAACCAGACAAATCGCTCCACCAACTAAGAACGGCCATGCACCACCACCCACCGAATCAAGAAAGAGCTGTTAATCTGTCAATCCTTCCGGTGTCCGGGCCTGGTGAGATTTCCCGTGTTGAGTCAAATTAAGCCGCAGGCTCCACTCCTGGTGGTGCCCTTCCGTCAATTCCTTTAAGTTTCAGCTTTGCAACCATACTCCCCCCGGAGTCCAAAATCTTTGGTTTCCCGGAAGCTGCCCGCCGAGCCATTGTATTAACGTCGGCGGATCGCTAGATGACATATTTACGGTTAGAACTAGGGCGGTATCTAATCGCCTTCGAACCTCTAACTTTCGTTCTTGATTGATGAAAACACCTTTGGCAAATGCTTTCGCTGATGTTCGTCTTGCGACGATCCAAGAATTTCACCTCTAACGTCGCAATACGAATGCCCCCAGTTATCCCTATTAATCATTACCTCGGAGTTCTGAAAACCAACAAAATAGAACCGAGATCATATTCTATTATTCCATGCACGAAATATTCAAGCGGCATTTTGAGCCCGCTTTGAGCACTCTAATTTGTTCAAAGTAAAATTGTCGGCCCACCTCGACACTCACTGAAGAGCACCGCGATAGGATTTTGATATTGAACCGACGTTTTACCGTCGGCTCACCGACGATATGCTCCGCAAACGTGTCAGTATCACCGCGGATGCGGTGCACCGACAGCGCGGCGCACAAATGCAACTACGAGCTTTTTAACCGCAACAATTTTAGTATACGCTATTGGAGCTGGAATTACCGCGGCTGCTGGCACCAGACTTGCCCTCCAATTGTTCCTCGTTAAAATATTTAAAGTGTACTCATTCCGATTACGAGGCCTCGTAAGAGTCCCGTATCGTTATTTTTCGTCACTACCTCCCCGTGCCGGGAGTGGGTAATTTGCGCGCCTGCTGCCTTCCTTGGATGTGGTAGCCGTTTCTCAGGCTCCCTCTCCGGAATCGAACCCTGATTCCCCGTTACCCGTGACAACCATGGTAGTCGCAGAAACTACCATCGAAAGTTGATAAGGCAGACATTTGAAAGATGCGTCGCCGGTACTGGACCATGCGATCGGCAAAAGTTATCCAGATTCATCAAAATTAACGACTTAGGACGCGAGGCCCTCCGTCGATTGGTTTTGATCTAATAAAAGCACTCATCCCATAATTGGTCAGAGTTCTGATTGCATGTATTAGCTCTAGAATTACCACAGTTATCCAAGTAACTGAGTAAGATCTAAGGAACCAAAACTGATATATTGAGCCATTCGCGGTATCGCCTTAATACGGCTTGCACTGAGACATGCATGGCTTAATCTTTGAGACAAGCATATAACTACTGGCAGGATCAACCAGGGAGCTAACCGCTAGAGCGATAGAATCTCTTCGCGCGCTCAAAGTTCGCCGTCAACTCTCTCAACTGACGGCGACGGTGCACGCGCGCACACACAGACGGTAAAATGCCGCGTGCGCGCGGTGACTAGTCATTAAATTGTTCATGATATTCTCCACATCATATAATTTTGCGTTTGTCGCAATAATTCAAAACGGTGCTCGTGCAAAGTGTGTCAGACTAAGCGCTACCGTATATACGAACGTTCCATATTACGAGATCGATCGTCATTGATCACATTATTGTAAATAGAGTTTAACATATTACTCGTGAGCACATTGATAGTCGCCCGGTACTGGAGAGATCTAACCACCATATTATGATATAAATCACAATTTTAACATAATACATATTATCGTTCAAAAAGTTTCACGACCGTTTGAGTTCGTAATGAGAACATAATCGAACTGCGGCTACCCGTTCAGTTATCACCGTCGAAACGATGAGAGCATCCCGGTTTCGCCGGTCCGTCGGTCGACACGTCGTATGTGAGAGACGAGACGCTCGCGCCGCGCTCCACCTTATATATGCGAATGCGCCGTGCAGACCCCGCGCTCGTTGAAACGGTTTTTTTTTTTTTTCTTTTTTTATATTTTATTTTATTTTATTTTATATTATATATTTTACGTGTGTATTTGTATGTATATTTTACGTGTGTATTTTTTTAATATAATTTTTTTCATCGCCGTTTCATGTAATATATCTTATATATTATTATTATTATAATCGTAATTAAATGCGCAAGCAAGCGGTGTGCAAGTATGTGTGTGTATTGTACATGTAATTATCCATCGGAAACTGCGCATTTTTAAATTTTATATCAATCAATCAATCAATCAATCAATCAATCAATCAATAAATTAATTCGATGTTTGTAAATGATTTCATTGTAGATGACAAAGGAAGAAGAATTAATAATATATTATAGACTAAATGTCAATACGTTATTATTATTATTATATTAAGGAAAGGATAATATAATTATAATATAGATACATACATACATACATACATACATACATACATACATACATACACACTTATAATAATTAAAATTCAACGTGATAATAATAATATAATTAATCGTTAGGCGATGTTTATTCATATAGAGAGTAATTACGAATTCTTATATGAAACAAAACATTAACGATATTATTAGATATTATAAGGTATATAATATATTATCAATTCGATCGATGTTTATAAAATAATTTATCGAATTTTATTTCTTAATCTTAATCATGACTTATATACGTTACTGATACATATTATATAATATAGTATTTTAATTATTTGACATAATATTTGTACATGATATTTTAAAAAATTGATTATGAGAGATTTGTTAAGAGATTTGTTATAATATTGACTGATTGAAAAATGGACATCATCATTTTATAATTTATTACTATTAAATTACTGAGACTACTTATATTATGTAATATTACTATATATATAACTAATATTGTGGACATGGAGAAAACATAAACAATTTGTTTTTAATAAAATTATGATGTACTTAAATTATTATTATAATATGTCAATACATTTAGTTTTTCAATTCAGCATAGAATGTTATGAAAAAATCACACGCCATTGTATTGTATGGCAGAATGTTAGCCACATGTATTTTAATATATATATATATATATATATATAATCATAATAGTTATTACTACATTCTTGGTGATGAAATAAATGAATGATTGAATGAATGATTGATTGATTGATTGATTGATTGATATAGATAACAATAACTATGTCGACTATAATTTTGTGTGCACGCGTAAAGAGTTCATAATCGAGGAGACTGCCTAGAGAGCGACGCCTGTGTCCGTCTGTGTCACGCGCACGTGTTGGTACGCGCAATGGAAACGTGTGGAGTGTCAATTTGTTGCCAGTTCGCGCATTGAAACGATACGTCTCGCGTAAGCGTCTCAGGTCGTGTTAGTTAGTAGTTATTATTTTATTGCTCAAACGATACTCACATTACCTATGTACACGTATTGTGAGAGTGCACGGCGGCACATATCATAATCATACTATCTATGTCGACTATAATATTGTGTGCACGCGTAAAGAGTTCATATAATCGAGGAGAAGTCGCCTGAGAGCGACGCCTGCCCGTGTCTGTGTCAGCCGGTACGCGCAATGGAAACGTGGAAAAAAAAAAAAAAAAAAAAACGCACTTTTTCGTTGCCAGTTCGCGCATTGAAACGTTACGCCTCGCGTAACGTTTCAATGCGCGAACTGGCAACGAAAAAGTGCGTTTTTTTTTTTTTTTTTTTTTCCACGTTTCCATTGCGCGTACCGGCTGACACAGACACGGGCAGGCGTCGCTCTCAGGCGACTTCTCCTCGATTATATGAACTCTTTACGCGTGCACACAATATTATAGTCGACATAGATAGTATGATTATGATATGTGCCGCCGTGCACTCTCACAATACGTGTACATAGGTAATGTGAGTATCGTTTGAGCAATAAAATAATAACTACTAACTAACACGACCTGAGACGCTTACGCGAGACGTATCGTTTCAATGCGCGAACTGGCAACAAATTGACACTCCACACGTTTCCATTGCGCGTACCAACACGTGCGCGTGACACAGACGGACACAGGCGTCGCTCTCTAGGCAGTCTCCTCGATTATGAACTCTTTACGCGTGCACACAAAATTATAGTCGACATAGTTATTGTTATCTATATCAATCAATCAATCAATCAATCATTCATTCAATCATTCATTTATTTCATCACCAAGAATGTAGTAATAACTATTATGATATATATTAAAATACATGTGGCTAACATTCTGCCATACAATACAATGGCGTGTGATTTTTTCATAACATTCTATGCTGAATTGAAAAACTAAATGTATTGACATATTATAATAATAATTTAAGTACATCATAATTTTATTAAAAACAAATTGTTTATTTTCTCCATGTCCACAATATTAGTTATATATATAGTAATATTACATAATATAAGTAGTCTCAGTAATTTAATAGTAATAAATTATAAAATGATGATGTCCATTTTTCAATCAGTCAATATTATAACAAATCTCTTAACAAATCTCTCATAATCAATTTTTTAAAATATCATGTACAAATATTATGTCAAATAATTAAAATACTATATTATATAATATGTATCAGTAACGTATATAAGTCATGATTAAGATTAAGAAATAAAATTCGATAAATTATTTTATAAACATCGATCGAATTGATAATATATTATATACCTTATAATATCTAATAATATCGTTAATGTTTTGTTTCATATAAGAATTCGTAATTACTCTCTATATGAATAAACATCGCCTAACGATTAATTATATTATTATTATCACGTTGAATTTTAATTATTATAAGTGTGTGTGTATGTATGTATGTATGTATGTATGTATGTATGTATGTATGTATCTATATTATAATTATATTATCCTTTCCTTAATATAATAATAATAATAACGTATTGACATTTAGTCTATAATATATTATTAATTCTTCTCCTTTGTCATCTACAATGAAATCATTTACAAACATCGAATTAATTTATTGATTGATTGATTGATTGATTGATTGATTGATTGATTGATATAAAATTTAAAAATGCGCAGTTTCCGATGGATAATTACATGTACAATACACACACACATACTTGCACACCGCTTGCTTGCGCATTTAATTACGATTATAATAATAATATATAAGATATATTACATGAAACGGCGATGAAAAAAAATTATATTAAAAAAATACACACGTAAAATATACATACAAATACACACGTAAAATATATAATATAAAATAAAATAAAATAAAATATAAAAAAAGAAAAAAAAAAAAAACCGTTTCAACGAGCGCGGGGTCTGCACGGCGCATTCGCATATATAAGGTGGAGCGCGGCGCGAGCGTCTCGTCTCTCACATACGACGTGTCGACCGACGGACCGGCGAAACCGGGATGCTCTCATCGTTTCGACGGTGATAACTGAACGGGTAGCCGCAGTTCGATTATGTTCTCATTACGAACTCAAACGGTCGTGAAACTTTTTGAACGATAATATGTATTATGTTAAAATTGTGATTTATATCATAATATGGTGGTTAGATCTCTCCAGTACCGGGCGACTATCAATGTGCTCACGAGTAATATGTTAAACTCTATTTACAATAATGTGATCAATGACGATCGATCTCGTAATATGGAACGTTCGTATATACGGTAGCGCTTAGTCTGACACACTTTGCACGAGCACCGTTTTGAATTATTGCGACAAACGCAAAATTATATGATGTGGAGAATATCATGAACAATTTAATGACTAGTCACCGCGCGCACGCGGCATTTTACCGTCTGTGTGTGCGCGCGTGCACCGTCGCCGTCAGTTGAGAGAGTTGACGGCGAACTTTGAGCGCGCGAAGAGATTCTATCGCTCTAGCGGTTAGCTCCCTGGTTGATCCTGCCAGTAGTTATATGCTTGTCTCAAAGATTAAGCCATGCATGTCTCAGTGCAAGCCGTATTAAGGCGATACCGCGAATGGCTCAATATATCAGTTTTGGTTCCTTAGATCTTACTCAGTTACTTGGATAACTGTGGTAATTCTAGAGCTAATACATGCAATCAGAACTCTGACCAATTATGGGATGAGTGCTTTTATTAGATCAAAACCAATCGACGGAGGGCCTCGCGTCCTAAGTCGTTAATTTTGATGAATCTGGATAACTTTTGCCGATCGCATGGTCCAGTACCGGCGACGCATCTTTCAAATGTCTGCCTTATCAACTTTCGATGGTAGTTTCTGCGACTACCATGGTTGTCACGGGTAACGGGGAATCAGGGTTCGATTCCGGAGAGGGAGCCTGAGAAACGGCTACCACATCCAAGGAAGGCAGCAGGCGCGCAAATTACCCACTCCCGGCACGGGGAGGTAGTGACGAAAAATAACGATACGGGACTCTTACGAGGCCTCGTAATCGGAATGAGTACACTTTAAATATTTTAACGAGGAACAATTGGAGGGCAAGTCTGGTGCCAGCAGCCGCGGTAATTCCAGCTCCAATAGCGTATACTAAAATTGTTGCGGTTAAAAAGCTCGTAGTTGCATTTGTGCGCCGCGCTGTCGGTGCACCGCATCCGCGGTGATACTGACACGTTTGCGGAGCATATCGTCGGTGAGCCGACGGTAAAACGTCGGTTCAATATCAAAATCCTATCGCGGTGCTCTTCAGTGAGTGTCGAGGTGGGCCGACAATTTTACTTTGAACAAATTAGAGTGCTCAAAGCGGGCTCAAAATGCCGCTTGAATATTTCGTGCATGGAATAATAGAATATGATCTCGGTTCTATTTTGTTGGTTTTCAGAACTCCGAGGTAATGATTAATAGGGATAACTGGGGGCATTCGTATTGCGACGTTAGAGGTGAAATTCTTGGATCGTCGCAAGACGAACATCAGCGAAAGCATTTGCCAAAGGTGTTTTCATCAATCAAGAACGAAAGTTAGAGGTTCGAAGGCGATTAGATACCGCCCTAGTTCTAACCGTAAATATGTCATCTAGCGATCCGCCGACGTTAATACAATGGCTCGGCGGGCAGCTTCCGGGAAACCAAAGATTTTGGACTCCGGGGGGAGTATGGTTGCAAAGCTGAAACTTAAAGGAATTGACGGAAGGGCACCACCAGGAGTGGAGCCTGCGGCTTAATTTGACTCAACACGGGAAATCTCACCAGGCCCGGACACCGGAAGGATTGACAGATTAACAGCTCTTTCTTGATTCGGTGGGTGGTGGTGCATGGCCGTTCTTAGTTGGTGGAGCGATTTGTCTGGTTAATTCCGGTAACGAACGAGACTCTAGCCTGCTAAATAGGCGTCGCCATTTAGGTGTGCGCGATCTCGGTCGCGCAACTCACTGGCGACGTATTAAAATTCTTCTTAGAGGGACCGGCGGCTTCGAGCCGCACGAGATTGAGCAATAACAGGTCTGTGATGCCCTTAGATGTCCTGGGCCGCACGCGCGCTACACTGAAGGAATCAGCATGTTCTCCCTGGCCTAGAGGCCCGGGCAACCCGTTGAAACTCCTTCGTGCTGGGGATTGGGGTTTGCAATTATCCCCCATAAACGAGGAATTCCTAGTAAGCGCGAGTCATAAGCTCGCGTTGATTACGTCCCTGCCCTTTGTACACACCGCCCGTCGCTACTACCGATTGAATGATTTAGTGAGGTCTTCGGACCGACACGCGGTGGCTTCACGGCCGTCGGCGTTGCTGGGAAGTTGACCAAACTTGATCATTTAGAGGAAGTAAAAGTCGTAACAAGGTTTCCGTAGGGGAACCTGCGGAAGGATCATTATCGTGATGAACAATATTATTGTGTTCAGATAACACATAACGAAACGCAAAACAAACAAAACAAACGAACAAAGTAGTCCGGTTTGTTTTTTAAAATTTTTCACATCCAGTGACATATTATGAGAGACAATATTACAATGTCGCAAGTCGTAACAAGCTTTCCGCAGGGGATGGGCGCCTGCGGAATGATCATTATCGTAATAAACGATATTGTGTTGTGTTCAAATTATTGAACAAACTAACAACAAACAGTGGCACATTTAAAAGAGGGAGACAATACATACAATGTATGTAAGAAATATTCATAATATGAATAAAAATATTCCGCAGGGGATGAGCGCCTGCGGAATGATCATTATCGTAATAAACGATATTGTGTTGTGTTCAAATTATTGAACAAACTAACAACAAACAGTGGCACATTTAAAAGAGGGAGACAATACATACAATGTATGTAAGAAATATTCATAATATGAATAAAAATATTCCGCAGGGGATGGGCGCCTGCGGAATGATCATTATCGTAATAAACGATAAATGTGTTGTGTTCAAATTATTGAACAAACTAACAACAAACAGTGGCACATTTAAAAGAGGGAGACAATACATACAATGTATGTAAGAAATATTCATAATATGAATAAAAATATTCCGCAGGGGATGGGCGCCTGCGGAATGATAATTATCGTAATAAACGATAAATGTGTTGTGTTCAAATTATTGAACAAACTAACAACAAACAGTGGCACATTTAAAAGAGGGAGACAATACATACAATGTATGTAAGAAATATTCATAATATGAATAAAAATATTCCGCAGGGGATGGGCGCCTGCGGAATGATCATTATCGTAATAAACGATAAATGTGTTGTGTTCAAATTATTGAACAAACTAACAGACCAATTGAAATTTATTTTTTCCACCCAGTGACATATAATATCGCTATATATACGTACACTAGTAGCTGCGCACTCGGAGTACACGATCGTTAAGTTCGCGGTGCGTTGACCGGCAAGACACCCCGCCACGAGTTCCCGAACTGATCGTGTGACGTTTGCGCAATGAACGAGTACAATAGCGATGAACGAATGACGCGCGTCGTCTGTTTGTTCGATATTAAAATATTTTGTTTTTTCACACCCAGTGACATATATTATATAAATTATAAAAACCATTACCCTGGACGGTGGATCACTTGGCTCGCGGGTCGATGAAGAACGCAGTTAACTGCGCGTCATAGTGTGAACTGCAGGACACATTTGAACATCGACATTTCGAACGCACATTGCGGTCCGTGGAGAAACATCCAGGACCACTCCTGTCTGAGGGCCGGCTGTATAAAATAATATACCACACTGTTCGTTTCGGCGGACAATTGACGGTTCCGTACGGTCGGCGCGCGAGAGTGCGCGCACGTATCGTGCGGTCCGTTTAAAAATATATAATCTAACGCGCGCGCACATCTTCTCGACCGCCCATCGCCTACCGGCGAGAGGTGGACGTTAAGAGTGCGTGTTGTGTGTGTGTGTGGTGTGTACCGAGCGCGCTCTAGTTAGCGACGTGCGCCGCCGCCGACGCTCCGTGAAGCTACATTTTGCGCGAGTGATTATCGGTTCAAGGCGTGTAGCACTCGAACGTTGTCGTTAACGTGAGGAATCACGCGCCGAGTGCAAATCGAATGAAACTCCACACACTATTTTATAATGAAACCGAGTAGGCGGACTCGACGTCCGAAGGGCGCGTCGTCGACGCCGACGTACCGTTGACACGGTGCTTAGGCGGAGTCGTTGCGCTGACGGATATCGCGTCTGCCTCAAATTTTTATCGTTGGCCTCAGATCAGGGAGGATCACCCGCCGAATTTAAGCATATTAGTAAGCGGAGGAAAAGAAACTAACTAGGATTTCCTTAGTAGCGGCGAGCGAACAGGAAAGAGCCCAGCACTGAATCCCGCGGTCGTCTCGGTCGCGGGAGATGTGGTGTTCGGGAGGTTCCGC
>JAYRCH010000133.1:492500-497500 GCA_037179445.1 Phengaris alcon alcon | reverse complement strand
TATCATGTACAAATATTATGTCAAATAATTAAAATACTATATTATATAATATGTATCAGTAACGTATATAAGTCATGATTAAGATTAAGAAATAAAATTCGATAAATTATTTTATAAACATCGATCGAATTGATAATATATTATATACCTTATAATATCTAATAATATCGTTAATGTTTTGTTTCATATAAGAATTCGTAATTACTCTCTATATGAATAAACATCGCCTAACGATTAATTATATTATTATTATCACGTTGAATTTTAATTATTATAAGTGTGTGTGTATGTATGTATGTATGTATGTATGTATGTATGTATGTATGTATGTATGTATGTATGTATCTATATTATAATTATATTATCCTTTCCTTAATATAATAATAATAATAACGTATTGACATTTAGTCTATAATATATTATTAATTCTTCTCCTTTGTCATCTACAATGAAATCATTTACAAACATCGAATTAATTTATTGATTGATTGATTGATTGATTGATTGATTGATTGATTGATATAAAATTTAAAAATGCGCAGTTTCCGATGGATAATTACATGTACAATACACACACACATACTTGCACACCGCTTGCTTGCGCATTTAATTACGATTATAATAATAATATATAAGATATATTACATGAAACGGCGATGAAAAAAAATTATATTAAAAAAATACACACGTAAAATATACATACAAATACACACGTAAAATATATAATATAAAATAAAATAAAATAAAATATAAAAAAAGAAAAAAAAAAAAAACCGTTTCAACGAGCGCGGGGTCTGCACGGCGCATTCGCATATATAAGGTGGAGCGCGGCGCGAGCGTCTCGTCTCTCACATACGACGTGTCGACCGACGGACCGGCGAAACCGGGATGCTCTCATCGTTTCGACGGTGATAACTGAACGGGTAGCCGCAGTTCGATTATGTTCTCATTACGAACTCAAACGGTCGTGAAACTTTTTGAACGATAATATGTATTATGTTAAAATTGTGATTTATATCATAATATGGTGGTTAGATCTCTCCAGTACCGGGCGACTATCAATGTGCTCACGAGTAATATGTTAAACTCTATTTACAATAATGTGATCAATGACGATCGATCTCGTAATATGGAACGTTCGTATATACGGTAGCGCTTAGTCTGACACACTTTGCACGAGCACCGTTTTGAATTATTGCGACAAACGCAAAATTATATGATGTGGAGAATATCATGAACAATTTAATGACTAGTCACCGCGCGCACGCGGCATTTTACCGTCTGTGTGTGCGCGCGTGCACCGTCGCCGTCAGTTGAGAGAGTTGACGGCGAACTTTGAGCGCGCGAAGAGATTCTATCGCTCTAGCGGTTAGCTCCCTGGTTGATCCTGCCAGTAGTTATATGCTTGTCTCAAAGATTAAGCCATGCATGTCTCAGTGCAAGCCGTATTAAGGCGATACCGCGAATGGCTCAATATATCAGTTTTGGTTCCTTAGATCTTACTCAGTTACTTGGATAACTGTGGTAATTCTAGAGCTAATACATGCAATCAGAACTCTGACCAATTATGGGATGAGTGCTTTTATTAGATCAAAACCAATCGACGGAGGGCCTCGCGTCCTAAGTCGTTAATTTTGATGAATCTGGATAACTTTTGCCGATCGCATGGTCCAGTACCGGCGACGCATCTTTCAAATGTCTGCCTTATCAACTTTCGATGGTAGTTTCTGCGACTACCATGGTTGTCACGGGTAACGGGGAATCAGGGTTCGATTCCGGAGAGGGAGCCTGAGAAACGGCTACCACATCCAAGGAAGGCAGCAGGCGCGCAAATTACCCACTCCCGGCACGGGGAGGTAGTGACGAAAAATAACGATACGGGACTCTTACGAGGCCTCGTAATCGGAATGAGTACACTTTAAATATTTTAACGAGGAACAATTGGAGGGCAAGTCTGGTGCCAGCAGCCGCGGTAATTCCAGCTCCAATAGCGTATACTAAAATTGTTGCGGTTAAAAAGCTCGTAGTTGCATTTGTGCGCCGCGCTGTCGGTGCACCGCATCCGCGGTGATACTGACACGTTTGCGGAGCATATCGTCGGTGAGCCGACGGTAAAACGTCGGTTCAATATCAAAATCCTATCGCGGTGCTCTTCAGTGAGTGTCGAGGTGGGCCGACAATTTTACTTTGAACAAATTAGAGTGCTCAAAGCGGGCTCAAAATGCCGCTTGAATATTTCGTGCATGGAATAATAGAATATGATCTCGGTTCTATTTTGTTGGTTTTCAGAACTCCGAGGTAATGATTAATAGGGATAACTGGGGGCATTCGTATTGCGACGTTAGAGGTGAAATTCTTGGATCGTCGCAAGACGAACATCAGCGAAAGCATTTGCCAAAGGTGTTTTCATCAATCAAGAACGAAAGTTAGAGGTTCGAAGGCGATTAGATACCGCCCTAGTTCTAACCGTAAATATGTCATCTAGCGATCCGCCGACGTTAATACAATGGCTCGGCGGGCAGCTTCCGGGAAACCAAAGATTTTGGACTCCGGGGGGAGTATGGTTGCAAAGCTGAAACTTAAAGGAATTGACGGAAGGGCACCACCAGGAGTGGAGCCTGCGGCTTAATTTGACTCAACACGGGAAATCTCACCAGGCCCGGACACCGGAAGGATTGACAGATTAACAGCTCTTTCTTGATTCGGTGGGTGGTGGTGCATGGCCGTTCTTAGTTGGTGGAGCGATTTGTCTGGTTAATTCCGGTAACGAACGAGACTCTAGCCTGCTAAATAGGCGTCGCCATTTAGGTGTGCGCGATCTCGGTCGCGCAACTCACTGGCGACGTATTAAAATTCTTCTTAGAGGGACCGGCGGCTTCGAGCCGCACGAGATTGAGCAATAACAGGTCTGTGATGCCCTTAGATGTCCTGGGCCGCACGCGCGCTACACTGAAGGAATCAGCATGTTCTCCCTGGCCTAGAGGCCCGGGCAACCCGTTGAAACTCCTTCGTGCTGGGGATTGGGGTTTGCAATTATCCCCCATAAACGAGGAATTCCTAGTAAGCGCGAGTCATAAGCTCGCGTTGATTACGTCCCTGCCCTTTGTACATACCGCCCGTCGCTACTACCGATTGAATGATTTAGTGAGGTCTTCGGACCGACACGCGGTGGCTTCACGGCCGTCGGCGTTGCTGGGAAGTTGACCAAACTTGATCATTTAGAGGAAGTAAAAGTCGTAACAAGGTTTCCGTAGGGGAACCTGCGGAAGGATCATTATCGTGATGAACAATATTATTGTGTTCAGATAACACATAACGAAACGCAAAACAAACAAAACAAACGAACAAAGTAGTCCGGTTTGTTTTTTAAAATTTTTCACATCCAGTGACATATTATGAGAGACAATATTACAATGTCGCAAGTCGTAACAAGCTTTCCGCAGGGGATGGGCGCCTGCGGAATGATCATTATCGTAATAAACGATATTGTGTTGTGTTCAAATTATTGAACAAACTAACAACAAACAGTGGCACATTTAAAAGAGGGAGACAATACATACAATGTATGTAAGAAATATTCATAATATGAATAAAAATATTCCGCAGGGGATGAGCGCCTGCGGAATGATCATTATCGTAATAAACGATATTGTGTTGTGTTCAAATTATTGAACAAACTAACAACAAACAGTGGCACATTTAAAAGAGGGAGACAATACATACAATGTATGTAAGAAATATTCATAATATGAATAAAAATATTCCGCAGGGGATGGGCGCCTGCGGAATGATCATTATCGTAATAAACGATAAATGTGTTGTGTTCAAATTATTGAACAAACTAACAACAAACAGTGGCACATTTAAAAGAGGGAGACAATACATACAATGTATGTAAGAAATATTCATAATATGAATAAAAATATTCCGCAGGGGATGGGCGCCTGCGGAATGATAATTATCGTAATAAACGATAAATGTGTTGTGTTCAAATTATTGAACAAACTAACAACAAACAGTGGCACATTTAAAAGAGGGAGACAATACATACAATGTATGTAAGAAATATTCATAATATGAATAAAAATATTCCGCAGGGGATGGGCGCCTGCGGAATGATCATTATCGTAATAAACGATAAATGTGTTGTGTTCAAATTATTGAACAAACTAACAGACCAATTGAAATTTATTTTTTCCACCCAGTGACATATAATATCGCTATATATACGTACACTAGTAGCTGCGCACTCGGAGTACACGATCGTTAAGTTCGCGGTGCGTTGACCGGCAAGACACCCCGCCACGAGTTCCCGAACTGATCGTGTGACGTTTGCGCAATGAACGAGTACAATAGCGATGAACGAATGACGCGCGTCGTCTGTTTGTTCGATATTAAAATATTTTGTTTTTTCACACCCAGTGACATATATTATATAAATTATAAAAACCATTACCCTGGACGGTGGATCACTTGGCTCGCGGGTCGATGAAGAACGCAGTTAACTGCGCGTCATAGTGTGAACTGCAGGACACATTTGAACATCGACATTTCGAACGCACATTGCGGTCCGTGGAGAAACATCCAGGACCACTCCTGTCTGAGGGCCGGCTGTATAAAATAATATACCACACTGTTCGTTTCGGCGGACAATTGACGGTTCCGTACGGTCGGCGCGCGAGAGTGCGCGCACGTATCGTGCGGTCCGTTTAAAAATATATAATCTAACGCGCGCGCACATCTTCTCGACCGCCCATCGCCTACCGGCGAGAGGTGGACGTTAAGAGTGCGTGTTGTGTGTGTGTGGTGTGTACCGAGCGCGCTCTAGTTAGCGACGTGCGCCGCCGCCGACGCTCCGTGAAGCTACATTTTGCGCGAGTGATTATCGGTTCAAGGCGTGTAGCACTCGAACGTTGTCGTTAACGTGAGGAATCACGCGCCGAGTGCAAATCGAATGAAACTCCACACACTATTTTATAATGAAACCGAGTAGGCGGACT
>JAYRCH010000133.1:482500-487500 GCA_037179445.1 Phengaris alcon alcon | reverse complement strand
TGTGATTTTTTCATAACATTCTATGCTGAATTGAAAAACTAAATGTATTGACATATTATAATAATAATTTAAGTACATCATAATTTTATTAAAAACAAATTGTTTATTTTCTCCATGTCCACAATATTAGTTATATATATAGTAATATTACATAATATAAGTAGTCTCAGTAATTTAATAGTAATAAATTATAAAATGATGATGTCCATTTTTCAATCAGTCAATATTATAACAAATCTCTTAACAAATCTCTCATAATCAATTTTTTAAAATATCATGTACAAATATTATGTCAAATAATTAAAATACTATATTATATAATATGTATCAGTAACGTATATAAGTCATGATTAAGATTAAGAAATAAAATTCGATAAATTATTTTATAAACATCGATCGAATTGATAATATATTATATATACCTTATAATATCTAATAATATCGTTAATGTTTTGTTTCATATAAGAATTCGTAATTACTCTCTATATGAATAAACATCGCCTAACGATTAATTATATTATTATTATCACGTTGAATTTTAATTATTATAAGTGTGTGTGTATGTATGTATGTATGTATGTATGTATGTATGTATGTATGTATGTATGTATGTATGTATGTATCTATATTATAATTATATTATCCTTTCCTTAATATAATAATAATAATAACGTATTGACATTTAGTCTATAATATATTATTAATTCTTCTCCTTTGTCATCTACAATGAAATCATTTACAAACATCGAATTAATTTATTGATTGATTGATTGATTGATTGATTGATTGATTGATTGATATAAAATTTAAAAATGCGCAGTTTCCGATGGATAATTACATGTACAATACACACACACATACTTGCACACCGCTTGCTTGCGCATTTAATTACGATTATAATAATAATATATAAGATATATTACATGAAACGGCGATGAAAAAAAATTATATTAAAAAAATACACACGTAAAATATACATACAAATACACACGTAAAATATATAATATAAAATAAAATAAAATAAAATATAAAAAAAGAAAAAAAAAAAAAACCGTTTCAACGAGCGCGGGGTCTGCACGGCGCATTCGCATATATAAGGTGGAGCGCGGCGCGAGCGTCTCGTCTCTCACATACGACGTGTCGACCGACGGACCGGCGAAACCGGGATGCTCTCATCGTTTCGACGGTGATAACTGAACGGGTAGCCGCAGTTCGATTATGTTCTCATTACGAACTCAAACGGTCGTGAAACTTTTTGAACGATAATATGTATTATGTTAAAATTGTGATTTATATCATAATATGGTGGTTAGATCTCTCCAGTACCGGGCGACTATCAATGTGCTCACGAGTAATATGTTAAACTCTATTTACAATAATGTGATCAATGACGATCGATCTCGTAATATGGAACGTTCGTATATACGGTAGCGCTTAGTCTGACACACTTTGCACGAGCACCGTTTTGAATTATTGCGACAAACGCAAAATTATATGATGTGGAGAATATCATGAACAATTTAATGACTAGTCACCGCGCGCACGCGGCATTTTACCGTCTGTGTGTGCGCGCGTGCACCGTCGCCGTCAGTTGAGAGAGTTGACGGCGAACTTTGAGCGCGCGAAGAGATTCTATCGCTCTAGCGGTTAGCTCCCTGGTTGATCCTGCCAGTAGTTATATGCTTGTCTCAAAGATTAAGCCATGCATGTCTCAGTGCAAGCCGTATTAAGGCGATACCGCGAATGGCTCAATATATCAGTTTTGGTTCCTTAGATCTTACTCAGTTACTTGGATAACTGTGGTAATTCTAGAGCTAATACATGCAATCAGAACTCTGACCAATTATGGGATGAGTGCTTTTATTAGATCAAAACCAATCGACGGAGGGCCTCGCGTCCTAAGTCGTTAATTTTGATGAATCTGGATAACTTTTGCCGATCGCATGGTCCAGTACCGGCGACGCATCTTTCAAATGTCTGCCTTATCAACTTTCGATGGTAGTTTCTGCGACTACCATGGTTGTCACGGGTAACGGGGAATCAGGGTTCGATTCCGGAGAGGGAGCCTGAGAAACGGCTACCACATCCAAGGAAGGCAGCAGGCGCGCAAATTACCCACTCCCGGCACGGGGAGGTAGTGACGAAAAATAACGATACGGGACTCTTACGAGGCCTCGTAATCGGAATGAGTACACTTTAAATATTTTAACGAGGAACAATTGGAGGGCAAGTCTGGTGCCAGCAGCCGCGGTAATTCCAGCTCCAATAGCGTATACTAAAATTGTTGCGGTTAAAAAGCTCGTAGTTGCATTTGTGCGCCGCGCTGTCGGTGCACCGCATCCGCGGTGATACTGACACGTTTGCGGAGCATATCGTCGGTGAGCCGACGGTAAAACGTCGGTTCAATATCAAAATCCTATCGCGGTGCTCTTCAGTGAGTGTCGAGGTGGGCCGACAATTTTACTTTGAACAAATTAGAGTGCTCAAAGCGGGCTCAAAATGCCGCTTGAATATTTCGTGCATGGAATAATAGAATATGATCTCGGTTCTATTTTGTTGGTTTTCAGAACTCCGAGGTAATGATTAATAGGGATAACTGGGGGCATTCGTATTGCGACGTTAGAGGTGAAATTCTTGGATCGTCGCAAGACGAACATCAGCGAAAGCATTTGCCAAAGGTGTTTTCATCAATCAAGAACGAAGATACCGCCCTAGTTCTAACCGTAAATATGTCATCTAGCGATCCGCCGACGTTAATACAATGGCTCGGCGGGCAGCTTCCGGGAAACCAAAGATTTTGGACTCCGGGGGGAGTATGGTTGCAAAGCTGAAACTTAAAGGAATTGACGGAAGGGCACCACCAGGAGTGGAGCCTGCGGCTTAATTTGACTCAACACGGGAAATCTCACCAGGCCCGGACACCGGAAGGATTGACAGATTAACAGCTCTTTCTTGATTCGGTGGGTGGTGGTGCATGGCCGTTCTTAGTTGGTGGAGCGATTTGTCTGGTTAATTCCGGTAACGAACGAGACTCTAGCCTGCTAAATAGGCGTCGCCATTTAGGTGTGCGCGATCTCGGTCGCGCAACTCACTGGCGACGTATTAAAATTCTTCTTAGAGGGACCGGCGGCTTCGAGCCGCACGAGATTGAGCAATAACAGGTCTGTGATGCCCTTAGATGTCCTGGGCCGCACGCGCGCTACACTGAAGGAATCAGCATGTTCTCCCTGGCCTAGAGGCCCGGGCAACCCGTTGAAACTCCTTCGTGCTGGGGATTGGGGTTTGCAATTATCCCCCATAAACGAGGAATTCCTAGTAAGCGCGAGTCATAAGCTCGCGTTGATTACGTCCCTGCCCTTTGTACACACCGCCCGTCGCTACTACCGATTGAATGATTTAGTGAGGTCTTCGGACCGACACGCGGTGGCTTCACGGCCGTCGGCGTTGCTGGGAAGTTGACCAAACTTGATCATTTAGAGGAAGTAAAAGTCGTAACAAGGTTTCCGTAGGGGAACCTGCGGAAGGATCATTATCGTGATGAACAATATTATTGTGTTCAGATAACACATAACGAAACGCAAAACAAACAAAACAAACGAACAAAGTAGTCCGGTTTGTTTTTTAAAATTTTTCACATCCAGTGACATATTATGAGAGACAATATTACAATGTCGCAAGTCGTAACAAGCTTTCCGCAGGGGATGGGCGCCTGCGGAATGATCATTATCGTAATAAACGATATTGTGTTGTGTTCAAATTATTGAACAAACTAACAACAAACAGTGGCACATTTAAAAGAGGGAGACAATACATACAATGTATGTAAGAAATATTCATAATATGAATAAAAATATTCCGCAGGGGATGAGCGCCTGCGGAATGATCATTATCGTAATAAACGATAAATGTGTTGTGTTCAAATTATTGAACAAACTAACAACAAACAGTGGCACATTTAAAAGAGGGAGACAATACATACAATGTATGTAAGAAATATTCATAATATGAATAAAAATATTCCGCAGGGGATGGGCGCCTGCGGAATGATCATTATCGTAATAAACGATAAATGTGTTGTGTTCAAATTATTGAACAAACTAACAACAAACAGTGGCACATTTAAAAGAGGGAGACAATACATACAATGTATGTAAGAAATATTCATAATATGAATAAAAATATTCCGCAGGGGATGGGCGCCTGCGGAATGATCATTATCGTAATAAACGATAAATGTGTTGTGTTCAAATTATTGAACAAACTAACAACAAACAGTGGCACATTTAAAAGAGGGAGACAATACATACAATGTATGTAAGAAATATTCATAATATGAATAAAAATATTCCGCAGGGGATGGGCGCCTGCGGAATGATCATTATCGTAATAAACGATAAATGTGTTGTGTTCAAATTATTGAACAAACTAACAGACCAATTGAAATTTATTTTTTCCACCCAGTGACATATAATATCGCTATATATACGTACACTAGTAGCTGCGCACTCGGAGTACACGATCGTTAAGTTCGCGGTGCGTTGACCGGCAAGACACCCCGCCACGAGTTCCCGAACTGATCGTGTGACGTTTGCGCAATGAACGAGTACAATAGCGATGAACGAATGACGCGCGTCGTCTGTTTGTTCGATATTAAAATATTTTGTTTTTTCACACCCAGTGACATATATTATATAAATTATAAAAACCATTACCCTGGACGGTGGATCACTTGGCTCGCGGGTCGATGAAGAACGCAGTTAACTGCGCGTCATAGTGTGAACTGCAGGACACATTTGAACATCGACATTTCGAACGCACATTGCGGTCCGTGGAGAAACATCCAGGACCACTCCTGTCTGAGGGCCGGCTGTATAAAATAATATACCACACTGTTCGTTTCGGCGGACAATTGACGGTTCCGTACGGTCGGCGCGCGAGAGTGCGCGCACGTATCGTGCGGTCCGTTTAAAAATATATAATCTAACGCGCGCGCACATCTT
>JAYRCH010000133.1:470000-477500 GCA_037179445.1 Phengaris alcon alcon | reverse complement strand
ATTGCGCGTACCAACACGTGCGCGTGACACAGACGGACACAGGCGTCGCTCTCTAGGCAGTCTCCTCGATTATGAACTCTTTACGCGTGCACACAAAATTATAGTCGACATAGTTATTGTTATCTATATCAATCAATCAATCAATCAATCATTCATTCAATCATTCATTTATTTCATCACCAAGAATGTAGTAATAACTATTATGATATATATATATATATTAAATACATGTGGCTAACATTCTGCCATACAATACAATGGCGTGTGATTTTTTCATAACATTCTATGCTGAATTGAAAAACTAAATGTATTGACATATTATAATAATAATTTAAGTACATCATAATTTTATTAAAAACAAATTGTTTATGTTTTCTCCATGTCCACAATATTAGTTATATATATAGTAATATTACATAATATAAGTAGTCTCAGTAATTTAATAGTAATAAATTATAAAATGATGATGTCCATTTTTCAATCAGTCAATATTATAACAAATCTCTTAACAAATCTCTCATAATCAATTTTTTAAATATCATGTACAAATATTATGTCAAATAATTAAAATACTATATTATATAATATGTATCAGTAACGTATATAAGTCATGATTAAGATTAAGAAATAAAATTCGATAAATTATTTTATAAACATCGATCGAATTGATAATATATTATATACCTTATAATATCTAATAATATCGTTAATGTTTTGTTTCATATAAGAATTCGTAATTACTCTCTATATGAATAAACATCGCCTAACGATTAATTATATTATTATTATCACGTTGAATTTTAATTATTATAAGTGTGTATGTATGTATGTATGTATGTATGTATGTATGTATGTATCTATAATATAATTATATTATCCTTTCCTTAATATAATAATAATAATAACGTATTGACATTTAGTCTATAATATATTATTAATTCTTCTCCTTTGTCATCTACAATGAAATCATTTACAAACATCGAATTAATTTATTGATTGATTGATTGATTGATTGATTGATTGATATAAATTTAAAAATGCGCAGTTTCCGATGGATAATTACATGTACAATACACACACATACTTGCACACCGCTTGCTTGCGCATTTAATTACGATTATAATAATAATAATATATAAGATATATTACATGAAACGGCGATGAAAAAAAATTATATTAAAAAAATACACACGTAAAATATACATACAAATTACACACGTAAAATATATAATATAAAATAAAATTAAAATAAAATATAAAAAAAGAAAAAAAAAAAAAACCGTTTCAACGAGCGCGGGTCTGCACGGCGCATTCGCATATATAAGGTGGAGCGCGGCGCGAGCGTCCTCGTCTCTCACATACGACGTTGTCGACCGACGGACCGGCGAAACCGGGATGCTCTCATCGTTTCGACGGTGATAACTGAACGGGTAGCCGCAGTTCGATTATGTTCTCATTACGAACTCAAACGGTCGTGAAACTTTTTGAACGATAATATGTATTATGTTAAAATTGTGATTTATATCATAATTATGGTGGTTAGATCTCTCCAGTACCGGGCGACTATCAATGTGCTCACGAGTAATATGTTAAACTCTATTTACAATAATGTGATCAATGACGATCGATCTCGTAATATGGAACGTTCGTATATACGGTAGCGCTAGTCTGACACACTTTGCACGAGCACCGTTTTGAATTATTGCGACAAACGCAAAATTATAGGATGTGGAGAATATCATGAACAATTTAATGACTAGTCACCGCGCGCACGCGGCATTTCACCGCGCGCACGCGGCATTTTACCGTCTGTGTGTGCGCGCGTGCACCGTCGCCGTCAGTTGAGAGAGTTGACGGCGAACTTTGAGCGCGCGAAGAGATTCTATCGCTCTAGCGGTTAGCTCCCTGGTTGATCCTGCCAGTAGTTATATGCTTGTCTCAAAGATTAAGCCATGCATGTCTCAGTGCAAGCCGTATTAAGGCGATACCGCGAATGGCTCAATATATCAGTTTTGGTTCCTTAGATCTTACTCAGTTACTTGGATAACTGTGGTAATTCTAGAGCTAATACATGCAATCAGAACTCTGACCAATTATGGGATGAGTGCTTTTATTAGATCAAAACCAATCGACGGAGGGCCTCGCGTCCTAAGTCGTTAATTTTGATGAATCTGGATAACTTTTGCCGATCGCATGGTCCAGTACCGGCGACGCATCTTTCAAATGTCTGCCTTATCAACTTTCGATGGTAGTTTCTGCGACTACCATGGTTGTCACGGGTAACGGGGAATCAGGGTTCGATTCCGGAGAGGGAGCCTGAGAAACGGCTACCACATCCAAGGAAGGCAGCAGGCGCGCAAATTACCCACTCCCGGCACGGGGAGGTAGTGACGAAAAATAACGATACGGGACTCTTACGAGGCCTCGTAATCGGAATGAGTACACTTTAAATATTTTAACGAGGAACAATTGGAGGGCAAGTCTGGTGCCAGCAGCCGCGGTAATTCCAGCTCCAATAGCGTATACTAAAATTGTTGCGGTTAAAAAGCTCGTAGTTGCATTTGTGCGCCGCGCTGTCGGTGCACCGCATCCGCGGTGATACTGACACGTTTGCGGAGCATATCGTCGGTGAGCCGACGGTAAAACGTCGGTTCAATATCAAAATCCTATCGCGGTGCTCTTCAGTGAGTGTCGAGGTGGGCCGACAATTTTACTTTGAACAAATTAGAGTGCTCAAAGCGGGCTCAAAATGCCGCTTGAATATTTCGTGCATGGAATAATAGAATATGATCTCGGTTCTATTTTGTTGGTTTTCAGAACTCCGAGGTAATGATTAATAGGGATAACTGGGGGCATTCGTATTGCGACGTTAGAGGTGAAATTCTTGGATCGTCGCAAGACGAACATCAGCGAAAGCATTTGCCAAAGGTGTTTTCATCAATCAAGAACGAAAGTTAGAGGTTCGAAGGCGATTAGATACCGCCCTAGTTCTAACCGTAAATATGTCATCTAGCGATCCGCCGACGTTAATACAATGGCTCGGCGGGCAGCTTCCGGGAAACCAAAGATTTTGGACTCCGGGGGGAGTATGGTTGCAAAGCTGAAACTTAAAGGAATTGACGGAAGGGCACCACCAGGAGTGGAGCCTGCGGCTTAATTTGACTCAACACGGGAAATCTCACCAGGCCCGGACACCGGAAGGATTGACAGATTAACAGCTCTTTCTTGATTCGGTGGGTGGTGGTGCATGGCCGTTCTTAGTTGGTGGAGCGATTTGTCTGGTTAATTCCGGTAACGAACGAGACTCTAGCCTGCTAAATAGGCGTCGCCATTTAGGTGTGCGCGATCTCGGTCGCGCAACTCACTGGCGACGTATTAAAATTCTTCTTAGAGGGACCGGCGGCTTCGAGCCGCACGAGATTGAGCAATAACAGGTCTGTGATGCCCTTAGATGTCCTGGGCCGCACGCGCGCTACACTGAAGGAATCAGCATGTTCTCCCTGGCCTAGAGGCCCGGGCAACCCGTTGAAACTCCTTCGTGCTGGGGATTGGGGTTTGCAATTATCCCCCATAAACGAGGAATTCCTAGTAAGCGCGAGTCATAAGCTCGCGTTGATTACGTCCCTGCCCTTTGTACACACCGCCCGTCGCTACTACCGATTGAATGATTTAGTGAGGTCTTCGGACCGACACGCGGTGGCTTCACGGCCGTCGGCGTTGCTGGGAAGTTGACCAAACTTGATCATTTAGAGGAAGTAAAAGTCGTAACAAGGTTTCCGTAGGGGAACCTGCGGAAGGATCATTATCGTGATGAACAATATTATTGTGTTCAGATAACACATAACGAAACGCAAAACAAACAAAACAAACGAACAAAGTAGTCCGGTTTGTTTTTTAAAATTTTTCACATCCAGTGACATATTATGAGAGACAATATTACAATGTCGCAAGTCGTAACAAGCTTTCCGCAGGGGATGGGCGCCTGCGGAATGATCATTATCGTAATAAACGATATTGTGTTGTGTTCAAATTATTGAACAAACTAACAACAAACAGTGGCACATTTAAAAGAGGGAGACAATACATACAATGTATGTAAGAAATATTCATAATATGAATAAAAATATTCCGCAGGGGATGAGCGCCTGCGGAATGATCATTATCGTAATAAACGATAAATGTGTTGTGTTCAAATTATTGAACAAACTAACAACAAACAGTGGCACATTTAAAAGAGGGAGACAATACATACAATGTATGTAAGAAATATTCATAATATGAATAAAAATATTCCGCAGGGGATGGGCGCCTGCGGAATGATCATTATCGTAATAAACGATAAATGTGTTGTGTTCAAATTATTGAACAAACTAACAACAAACAGTGGCACATTTAAAAGAGGGAGACAATACATACAATGTATGTAAGAAATATTCATAATATGAATAAAAATATTCCGCAGGGGATGGGCGCCTGCGGAATGATCATTATCGTAATAAACGATAAATGTGTTGTGTTCAAATTATTGAACAAACTAACAACAAACAGTGGCACATTTAAAAGAGGGAGACAATACATACAATGTATGTAAGAAATATTCATAATATGAATAAAAATATTCCGCAGGGGATGGGCGCCTGCGGAATGATCATTATCGTAATAAACGATAAATGTGTTGTGTTCAAATTATTGAACAAACTAACAGACCAATTGAAATTTATTTTTTCCACCCAGTGACATATAATATCGCTATATATACGTACACTAGTAGCTGCGCACTCGGAGTACACGATCGTTAAGTTCGCGGTGCGTTGACCGGCAAGACACCCCGCCACGAGTTCCCGAACTGATCGTGTGACGTTTGCGCAATGAACGAGTACAATAGCGATGAACGAATGACGCGCGTCGTCTGTTTGTTCGATATTAAAATATTTTGTTTTTTCACACCCAGTGACATATATTATATAAATTATAAAAACCATTACCCTGGACGGTGGATCACTTGGCTCGCGGGTCGATGAAGAACGCAGTTAACTGCGCGTCATAGTGTGAACTGCAGGACACATTTGAACATCGACATTTCGAACGCACATTGCGGTCCGTGGAGAAACATCCAGGACCACTCCTGTCTGAGGGCCGGCTGTATAAAATAATATACCACACTGTTCGTTTCGGCGGACAATTGACGGTTCCGTACGGTCGGCGCGCGAGAGTGCGCGCACGTATCGTGCGGTCCGTTTAAAAATATATAATCTAACGCGCGCGCACATCTTCTCGACCGCCCATCGCCTACCGGCGAGAGGTGGACGTTAAGAGTGCGTGTTGTGTGTGTGTGGTGTGTACCGAGCGCGCTCTAGTTAGCGACGTGCGCCGCCGCCGACGCTCCGTGAAGCTACATTTTGCGCGAGTGATTATCGGTTCAAGGCGTGTAGCACTCGAACGTTGTCGTTAACGTGAGGAATCACGCGCCGAGTGCAAATCGAATGAAACTCCACACACTATTTTATAATGAAACCGAGTAGGCGGACTCGACGTCCGAAGGGCGCGTCGTCGACGCCGACGTACCGTTGACACGGTGCTTAGGCGGAGTCGTTGCGCTGACGGATATCGCGTCTGCCTCAAATTTTTATCGTTGGCCTCAGATCAGGGAGGATCACCCGCCGAATTTAAGCATATTAGTAAGCGGAGGAAAAGAAACTAACTAGGATTTCCTTAGTAGCGGCGAGCGAACAGGAAAGAGCCCAGCACTGAATCCCGCGGTCGTCTCGGTCGCGGGAGATGTGGTGTTCGGGAGGTTCCGCTTTCTCGTCGTCGCCGCGCCTGTCCAAGTTCGCCTTGAACGGGGCCGTTTATCCGTAGAGGGTGCCAGGCCCGTAGCGACGGTGCGAGGCGGCGAGAGGAGCTCTCCTAAGAGTCGGGTTGCTTGAGAGTGCAGCCCTAAGTGGGTGGTAAACTCCATCTAAGGCTAAATATTACCGCGAGACCGATAGCGAACAAGTACCGTGAGGGAAAGTTGAAAAGAACTTTGAAGAGAGAGTTCAAGAGTACGTGAAACCGTTCAGGGGTAAACCTGCGAAACTCGAATGAACGAACGGAGAGATTCATCGTCATTCGGCGGCGTACGGGCGTGCGCCTCGATGTGTGTCGGTCGTTTCGGCGATTCGGCGCGCACGGGACGCGTCCGTCGACGTCCGTCGACGGCGTGCACTTCTCTCTTAGTAATGCATCGCGACCCGTTCGGGGTCGGCCTAAGCGCCTCTCGGGAGTCCGTCGGTGAGCGTCTCGGCGTTCGCTGGCGTACCGGGTCGGGTTGCCGGCCGGCCGTTGCGGACGGTATGAATGATGGATAATACGCTTCAATGCGAATCGCGCACGCGCTCACGCGCGTCCGGCCCGACGCAAGCTGGCGTCCCGGTGGATGTCCTGCCTCAGTGCGGACGTACGTCGGTCGTTGCTGTTCGTCGCAGCCGTGTAGTCTCGGACTGTGCGCGTCTCTGTCTGCGATGATTCTGTTTCGGGCACTCGCAGGACCCGTCTTGAAACACGGACCAAGGAGTCTAGCATGTGTGCGAGTCATTGAGTTTGATTCAAATGACAAAACTGAGAGGCGCAACGAAAGTGAAGGCGCGCGCTTGTCGCGCGCTCAGGGAGGATGGAGCGTCGGTCTCGATCGATCTCTCGCACTCCCTAGGCGTCTCGTTTCCAATCTGTGAATGCGGGCGCGCTATGAGCACAGATGCTGGGACCCGAAAGATGGTGAACTATGCCTGGTCAGGTCGAAGTCAGGGGAAACCCTGATGGAGGACCGTAGCGATTCTGACGTGCAAATCGATCGTCGGAACTGGGTATAGGGGCGAAAGACTAATCGAACCATCTAGTAGCTGGTTCCGTCCGAAGTTTCCCTCAGGATAGCTGGCGTCGATTGTTAACAGTCCCATCCGGTAAAGCGAATGATTAGAGGCATTGGGGCCGAAACGACCTCAACCTATTCTCAAACTTTAAATGGGTGAGAACTCCGGCTTACTCGAACTATGAAGCCGGAGATCTGATGACGGTGCCAAGTGGGCCAATTTTGGTAAGCAGAACTGGCGCTGTGGGATGAACCAAACGTAGTGTTAAGGCGCCTAAAAAACGCTCATGGGACACCATGAAAGGCGTTGGTCGCTCATGACAGCAGGACGGTGGCCATGGAAGTCGGAATCCGCTAAGGAGTGTGCAACGACTCACCTGCCGAAGCAACCAGCCCTGAAAATGGATGGCGCTGAAGCGTTTTGCCTATACACTACCGTTACGGGCAAGTGCGTCGCGTATGCGTCATTATGCCGTAACGAGTAGGACGTGCGCGGCGGAGAGCGCAGAAGGGTCTGGGCGTGAGCCCGCCTGGAGCCTCCGTCGGTGCAGATCTTGGTGGTAGTAGCAAATACTCCAGCGAGGCCCTGGAGGACTGACGTGGAGAAGGGTTTCGCGTGAACAGTAGTTGCTCGCGAGTCAGTCGATCCT
>JAYRCH010000133.1:460000-467500 GCA_037179445.1 Phengaris alcon alcon | reverse complement strand
GTACCGGCTGACACAGACACGGGCAGGCGTCGCTCTCAGGCGACTTCTCCTCGATTATATGAACTCTTTACGCGTGCACACAATATTATAGTCGACATAGATAGTATGATTATGATATGTGCCGCCGTGCACTCTCACAATACGTGTACATAGGTAATGTGAGTATCGTTTGAGCAATAAAATAATAACTACTAACTAACACGACCTGAGACGCTTACGCGAGACGTATCGTTTCAATGCGCGAACTGGCAACAAATTGACACTCCACACGTTTCCATTGCGCGTACCAACACGTGCGCGTGACACAGACGGACACAGGCGTCGCTCTCTAGGCAGTCTCCTCGATTATGAACTCTTTACGCGTGCACACAAAATTATAGTCGACATAGTTATTGTTATCTATATCAATCAATCAATCAATCAATCATTCATTCAATCATTCATTTATTTCATCACCAAGAATGTAGTAATAACTATTATGATATATATATATATATATATATTAAAATACATGTGGCTAACATTCTGCCATACAATACAATGGCGTGTGATTTTTTCATAACATTCTATGCTGAATTGAAAAACTAAATGTATTGACATATTATAATAATAATTTAAGTACATCATAATTTTATTAAAAACAAATTGTTTATGTTTTCTCCATGTCCACAATATTAGTTATATATATAGTAATATTACATAATATAAGTAGTCTCAGTAATTTAATAGTAATAAATTATAAAATGATGATGTCCATTTTTCAATCAGTCAATATTATAACAAATCTCTTAACAAATCTCTCATAATCAATTTTTTAAAATATCATGTACAAATATTATGTCAAATAATTAAAATACTATATTATATAATATGTATCAGTAACGTATATAAGTCATGATTAAGATTAAGAAATAAAATTCGATAAATTATTTTATAAACATCGATCGAATTGATAATATATTATATACCTTATAATATCTAATAATATCGTTAATGTTTTGTTTCATATAAGAATTCGTAATTACTCTCTATATGAATAAACATCGCCTAACGATTAATTATATTATTATTATCACGTTGAATTTTAATTATTATAAGTGTGTATGTATGTATGTATGTATGTATGTATGTATGTATGTATGTATCTATATTATAATTATATTATCCTTTCCTTAATATAATAATAATAATAACGTATTGACATTTAGTCTATAATATATTATTAATTCTTCTCCTTTGTCATCTACAATGAAATCATTTACAAACATCGAATTAATTTATTGATTGATTGATTGATTGATTGATTGATTGATATAAAATTTAAAAATGCGCAGTTTCCGATGGATAATTACATGTACAATACACACACATACTTGCACACCGCTTGCTTGCGCATTTAATTACGATTATAATAATAATAATATATAAGATATATTACATGAAACGGCGATGAAAAAAAATTATATTAAAAAAATACACACGTAAAATATACATACAAATACACACGTAAAATATATAATATAAAATAAAATAAAATAAAATATAAAAAAAGAAAAAAAAAAAAAACCGTTTCAACGAGCGCGGGGTCTGCACGGCGCATTCGCATATATAAGGTGGAGCGCGGCGCGAGCGTCTCGTCTCTCACATACGACGTGTCGACCGACGGACCGGCGAAACCGGGATGCTCTCATCGTTTCGACGGTGATAACTGAACGGGTAGCCGCAGTTCGATTATGTTCTCATTACGAACTCAAACGGTCGTGAAACTTTTTGAACGATAATATGTATTATGTTAAAATTGTGATTTATATCATAATATGGTGGTTAGATCTCTCCAGTACCGGGCGACTATCAATGTGCTCACGAGTAATATGTTAAACTCTATTTACAATAATGTGATCAATGACGATCGATCTCGTAATATGGAACGTTCGTATATACGGTAGCGCTTAGTCTGACACACTTTGCACGAGCACCGTTTTGAATTATTGCGACAAACGCAAAATTATATGATGTGGAGAATATCATGAACAATTTAATGACTAGTCACCGCGCGCACGCGGCATTTTACCGTCTGTGTGTGCGCGCGTGCACCGTCGCCGTCAGTTGAGAGAGTTGACGGCGAACTTTGAGCGCGCGAAGAGATTCTATCGCTCTAGCGGTTAGCTCCCTGGTTGATCCTGCCAGTAGTTATATGCTTGTCTCAAAGATTAAGCCATGCATGTCTCAGTGCAAGCCGTATTAAGGCGATACCGCGAATGGCTCAATATATCAGTTTTGGTTCCTTAGATCTTACTCAGTTACTTGGATAACTGTGGTAATTCTAGAGCTAATACATGCAATCAGAACTCTGACCAATTATGGGATGAGTGCTTTTATTAGATCAAAACCAATCGACGGAGGGCCTCGCGTCCTAAGTCGTTAATTTTGATGAATCTGGATAACTTTTGCCGATCGCATGGTCCAGTACCGGCGACGCATCTTTCAAATGTCTGCCTTATCAACTTTCGATGGTAGTTTCTGCGACTACCATGGTTGTCACGGGTAACGGGGAATCAGGGTTCGATTCCGGAGAGGGAGCCTGAGAAACGGCTACCACATCCAAGGAAGGCAGCAGGCGCGCAAATTACCCACTCCCGGCACGGGGAGGTAGTGACGAAAAATAACGATACGGGACTCTTACGAGGCCTCGTAATCGGAATGAGTACACTTTAAATATTTTAACGAGGAACAATTGGAGGGCAAGTCTGGTGCCAGCAGCCGCGGTAATTCCAGCTCCAATAGCGTATACTAAAATTGTTGCGGTTAAAAAGCTCGTAGTTGCATTTGTGCGCCGCGCTGTCGGTGCACCGCATCCGCGGTGATACTGACACGTTTGCGGAGCATATCGTCGGTGAGCCGACGGTAAAACGTCGGTTCAATATCAAAATCCTATCGCGGTGCTCTTCAGTGAGTGTCGAGGTGGGCCGACAATTTTACTTTGAACAAATTAGAGTGCTCAAAGCGGGCTCAAAATGCCGCTTGAATATTTCGTGCATGGAATAATAGAATATGATCTCGGTTCTATTTTGTTGGTTTTCAGAACTCCGAGGTAATGATTAATAGGGATAACTGGGGGCATTCGTATTGCGACGTTAGAGGTGAAATTCTTGGATCGTCGCAAGACGAACATCAGCGAAAGCATTTGCCAAAGGTGTTTTCATCAATCAAGAACGAAAGTTAGAGGTTCGAAGGCGATTAGATACCGCCCTAGTTCTAACCGTAAATATGTCATCTAGCGATCCGCCGACGTTAATACAATGGCTCGGCGGGCAGCTTCCGGGAAACCAAAGATTTTGGACTCCGGGGGGAGTATGGTTGCAAAGCTGAAACTTAAAGGAATTGACGGAAGGGCACCACCAGGAGTGGAGCCTGCGGCTTAATTTGACTCAACACGGGAAATCTCACCAGGCCCGGACACCGGAAGGATTGACAGATTAACAGCTCTTTCTTGATTCGGTGGGTGGTGGTGCATGGCCGTTCTTAGTTGGTGGAGCGATTTGTCTGGTTAATTCCGGTAACGAACGAGACTCTAGCCTGCTAAATAGGCGTCGCCATTTAGGTGTGCGCGATCTCGGTCGCGCAACTCACTGGCGACGTATTAAAATTCTTCTTAGAGGGACCGGCGGCTTCGAGCCGCACGAGATTGAGCAATAACAGGTCTGTGATGCCCTTAGATGTCCTGGGCCGCACGCGCGCTACACTGAAGGAATCAGCATGTTCTCCCTGGCCTAGAGGCCCGGGCAACCCGTTGAAACTCCTTCGTGCTGGGGATTGGGGTTTGCAATTATCCCCCATAAACGAGGAATTCCTAGTAAGCGCGAGTCATAAGCTCGCGTTGATTACGTCCCTGCCCTTTGTACACACCGCCCGTCGCTACTACCGATTGAATGATTTAGTGAGGTCTTCGGACCGACACGCGGTGGCTTCACGGCCGTCGGCGTTGCTGGGAAGTTGACCAAACTTGATCATTTAGAGGAAGTAAAAGTCGTAACAAGGTTTCCGTAGGGGAACCTGCGGAAGGATCATTATCGTGATGAACAATATTATTGTGTTCAGATAACACATAACGAAACGCAAAACAAACAAAACAAACGAACAAAGTAGTCCGGTTTGTTTTTTAAAATTTTTCACATCCAGTGACATATTATGAGAGACAATATTACAATGTCGCAAGTCGTAACAAGCTTTCCGCAGGGGATGGGCGCCTGCGGAATGATCATTATCGTAATAAACGATATTGTGTTGTGTTCAAATTATTGAACAAACTAACAACAAACAGTGGCACATTTAAAAGAGGGAGACAATACATACAATGTATGTAAGAAATATTCATAATATGAATAAAAATATTCCGCAGGGGATGAGCGCCTGCGGAATGATCATTATCGTAATAAACGATAAATGTGTTGTGTTCAAATTATTGAACAAACTAACAACAAACAGTGGCACATTTAAAAGAGGGAGACAATACATACAATGTATGTAAGAAATATTCATAATATGAATAAAAATATTCCGCAGGGGATGGGCGCCTGCGGAATGATCATTATCGTAATAAACGATAAATGTGTTGTGTTCAAATTATTGAACAAACTAACAACAAACAGTGGCACATTTAAAAGAGGGAGACAATACATACAATGTATGTAAGAAATATTCATAATATGAATAAAAATATTCCGCAGGGGATGGGCGCCTGCGGAATGATCATTATCGTAATAAACGATAAATGTGTTGTGTTCAAATTATTGAACAAACTAACAACAAACAGTGGCACATTTAAAAGAGGGAGACAATACATACAATGTATGTAAGAAATATTCATAATATGAATAAAAATATTCCGCAGGGGATGGGCGCCTGCGGAATGATCATTATCGTAATAAACGATAAATGTGTTGTGTTCAAATTATTGAACAAACTAACAGACCAATTGAAATTTATTTTTTCCACCCAGTGACATATAATATCGCTATATATACGTACACTAGTAGCTGCGCACTCGGAGTACACGATCGTTAAGTTCGCGGTGCGTTGACCGGCAAGACACCCCGCCACGAGTTCCCGAACTGATCGTGTGACGTTTGCGCAATGAACGAGTACAATAGCGATGAACGAATGACGCGCGTCGTCTGTTTGTTCGATATTAAAATATTTTGTTTTTTCACACCCAGTGACATATATTATATAAATTATAAAAACCATTACCCTGGACGGTGGATCACTTGGCTCGCGGGTCGATGAAGAACGCAGTTAACTGCGCGTCATAGTGTGAACTGCAGGACACATTTGAACATCGACATTTCGAACGCACATTGCGGTCCGTGGAGAAACATCCAGGACCACTCCTGTCTGAGGGCCGGCTGTATAAAATAATATACCACACTGTTCGTTTCGGCGGACAATTGACGGTTCCGTACGGTCGGCGCGCGAGAGTGCGCGCACGTATCGTGCGGTCCGTTTAAAAATATATAATCTAACGCGCGCGCACATCTTCTCGACCGCCCATCGCCTACCGGCGAGAGGTGGACGTTAAGAGTGCGTGTTGTGTGTGTGTGGTGTGTACCGAGCGCGCTCTAGTTAGCGACGTGCGCCGCCGCCGACGCTCCGTGAAGCTACATTTTGCGCGAGTGATTATCGGTTCAAGGCGTGTAGCACTCGAACGTTGTCGTTAACGTGAGGAATCACGCGCCGAGTGCAAATCGAATGAAACTCCACACACTATTTTATAATGAAACCGAGTAGGCGGACTCGACGTCCGAAGGGCGCGTCGTCGACGCCGACGTACCGTTGACACGGTGCTTAGGCGGAGTCGTTGCGCTGACGGATATCGCGTCTGCCTCAAATTTTTATCGTTGGCCTCAGATCAGGGAGGATCACCCGCCGAATTTAAGCATATTAGTAAGCGGAGGAAAAGAAACTAACTAGGATTTCCTTAGTAGCGGCGAGCGAACAGGAAAGAGCCCAGCACTGAATCCCGCGGTCGTCTCGGTCGCGGGAGATGTGGTGTTCGGGAGGTTCCGCTTTCTCGTCGTCGCCGCGCCTGTCCAAGTTCGCCTTGAACGGGGCCGTTTATCCGTAGAGGGTGCCAGGCCCGTAGCGACGGTGCGAGGCGGCGAGAGGAGCTCTCCTAAGAGTCGGGTTGCTTGAGAGTGCAGCCCTAAGTGGGTGGTAAACTCCATCTAAGGCTAAATATTACCGCGAGACCGATAGCGAACAAGTGCCGTGAGGGAAAGTTGAAAAGAACTTTGAAGAGAGAGTTCAAGAGTACGTGAAACCGTTCAGGGGTAAACCTGCGAAACTCGAATGAACGAACGGAGAGATTCATCGTCATTCGGCGGCGTACGGGCGTGCGCCTCGATGTGTGTCGGTCGTTTCGGCGATTCGGCGCGCACGGGACGCGTCCGTCGACGTCCGTCGACGGCGTGCACTTCTCTCTTAGTAATGCATCGCGACCCGTTCGGGGTCGGCCTAAGCGCCTCTCGGGAGTCCGTCGGTGAGCGTCTCGGCGTTCGCTGGCGTACCGGGTCGGGTTGCCGGCCGGCCGTTGCGGACGGTATGAATGATGGATAATACGCTTCAATGCGAATCGCGCACGCGCTCACGCGCGTCCGGCCCGACGCAAGCTGGCGTCCCGGTGGATGTCCTGCCTCAGTGCGGACGTACGTCGGTCGTTGCTGTTCGTCGCAGCCGTGTAGTCTCGGACTGTGCGCGTCTCTGTCTGCGATGATTCTGTTTCGGGCACTCGCAGGACCCGTCTTGAAACACGGACCAAGGAGTCTAGCATGTGTGCGAGTCATTGAGTTTGATTCAAATGACAAAACTGAGAGGCGCAACGAAAGTGAAGGCGCGCGCTTGTCGCGCGCTCAGGGAGGATGGAGCGTCGGTCTCGATCGATCTCTCGCACTCCCTAGGCGTCTCGTTTCCAATCTGTGAATGCGGGCGCGCTATGAGCACAGATGCTGGGACCCGAAAGATGGTGAACTATGCCTGGTCAGGTCGAAGTCAGGGGAAACCCTGATGGAGGACCGTAGCGATTCTGACGTGCAAATCGATCGTCGGAACTGGGTATAGGGGCGAAAGACTAATCGAACCATCTAGTAGCTGGTTCCGTCCGAAGTTTCCCTCAGGATAGCTGGCGTCGATTGTTAACAGTCCCATCCGGTAAAGCGAATGATTAGAGGCATTGGGGCCGAAACGACCTCAACCTATTCTCAAACTTTAAATGGGTGAGAACTCCGGCTTACTCGAACTATGAAGCCGGAGATCTGATGACGGTGCCAAGTGGGCCAATTTTGGTAAGCAGAACTGGCGCTGTGGGATGAACCAAACGTAGTGTTAAGGCGCCTAAAAAACGCTCATGGGACACCATGAAAGGCGTTGGTCGCTCATGACAGCAGGACGGTGGCCATGGAAGTCGGAATCCGCTAAGGAGTGTGCAACGACTCACCTGCCGAA
>JAYRCH010000133.1:450000-455000 GCA_037179445.1 Phengaris alcon alcon | reverse complement strand
CCGTATTAAGGCGATACCGCGAATGGCTCAATATATCAGTTTTGGTTCCTTAGATCTTACTCAGTTACTTGGATAACTGTGGTAATTCTAGAGCTAATACATGCAATCAGAACTCTGACCAATTATGGGATGAGTGCTTTTATTAGATCAAAACCAATCGACGGAGGGCCTCGCGTCCTAAGTCGTTAATTTTGATGAATCTGGATAACTTTTGCCGATCGCATGGTCCAGTACCGGCGACGCATCTTTCAAATGTCTGCCTTATCAACTTTCGATGGTAGTTTCTGCGACTACCATGGTTGTCACGGGTAACGGGGAATCAGGGTTCGATTCCGGAGAGGGAGCCTGAGAAACGGCTACCACATCCAAGGAAGGCAGCAGGCGCGCAAATTACCCACTCCCGGCACGGGGAGGTAGTGACGAAAAATAACGATACGGGACTCTTACGAGGCCTCGTAATCGGAATGAGTACACTTTAAATATTTTAACGAGGAACAATTGGAGGGCAAGTCTGGTGCCAGCAGCCGCGGTAATTCCAGCTCCAATAGCGTATACTAAAATTGTTGCGGTTAAAAAGCTCGTAGTTGCATTTGTGCGCCGCGCTGTCGGTGCACCGCATCCGCGGTGATACTGACACGTTTGCGGAGCATATCGTCGGTGAGCCGACGGTAAAACGTCGGTTCAATATCAAAATCCTATCGCGGTGCTCTTCAGTGAGTGTCGAGGTGGGCCGACAATTTTACTTTGAACAAATTAGAGTGCTCAAAGCGGGCTCAAAATGCCGCTTGAATATTTCGTGCATGGAATAATAGAATATGATCTCGGTTCTATTTTGTTGGTTTTCAGAACTCCGAGGTAATGATTAATAGGGATAACTGGGGGCATTCGTATTGCGACGTTAGAGGTGAAATTCTTGGATCGTCGCAAGACGAACATCAGCGAAAGCATTTGCCAAAGGTGTTTTCATCAATCAAGAACGAAAGTTAGAGGTTCGAAGGCGATTAGATACCGCCCTAGTTCTAACCGTAAATATGTCATCTAGCGATCCGCCGACGTTAATACAATGGCTCGGCGGGCAGCTTCCGGGAAACCAAAGATTTTGGACTCCGGGGGGAGTATGGTTGCAAAGCTGAAACTTAAAGGAATTGACGGAAGGGCACCACCAGGAGTGGAGCCTGCGGCTTAATTTGACTCAACACGGGAAATCTCACCAGGCCCGGACACCGGAAGGATTGACAGATTAACAGCTCTTTCTTGATTCGGTGGGTGGTGGTGCATGGCCGTTCTTAGTTGGTGGAGCGATTTGTCTGGTTAATTCCGGTAACGAACGAGACTCTAGCCTGCTAAATAGGCGTCGCCATTTAGGTGTGCGCGATCTCGGTCGCGCAACTCACTGGCGACGTATTAAAATTCTTCTTAGAGGGACCGGCGGCTTCGAGCCGCACGAGATTGAGCAATAACAGGTCTGTGATGCCCTTAGATGTCCTGGGCCGCACGCGCGCTACACTGAAGGAATCAGCATGTTCTCCCTGGCCTAGAGGCCCGGGCAACCCGTTGAAACTCCTTCGTGCTGGGGATTGGGGTTTGCAATTATCCCCCATAAACGAGGAATTCCTAGTAAGCGCGAGTCATAAGCTCGCGTTGATTACGTCCCTGCCCTTTGTACATACCGCCCGTCGCTACTACCGATTGAATGATTTAGTGAGGTCTTCGGACCGACACGCGGTGGCTTCACGGCCGTCGGCGTTGCTGGGAAGTTGACCAAACTTGATCATTTAGAGGAAGTAAAAGTCGTAACAAGGTTTCCGTAGGGGAACCTGCGGAAGGATCATTATCGTGATGAACAATATTATTGTGTTCAGATAACACATAACGAAACGCAAAACAAACAAAACAAACGAACAAAGTAGTCCGGTTTGTTTTTTAAAATTTTTCACATCCAGTGACATATTATGAGAGACAATATTACAATGTCGCAAGTCGTAACAAGCTTTCCGCAGGGGATGGGCGCCTGCGGAATGATCATTATCGTAATAAACGATATTGTGTTGTGTTCAAATTATTGAACAAACTAACAACAAACAGTGGCACATTTAAAAGAGGGAGACAATACATACAATGTATGTAAGAAATATTCATAATATGAATAAAAATATTCCGCAGGGGATGAGCGCCTGCGGAATGATCATTATCGTAATAAACGATAAATGTGTTGTGTTCAAATTATTGAACAAACTAACAACAAACAGTGGCACATTTAAAAGAGGGAGACAATACATACAATGTATGTAAGAAATATTCATAATATGAATAAAAATATTCCGCAGGGGATGGGCGCCTGCGGAATGATCATTATCGTAATAAACGATAAATGTGTTGTGTTCAAATTATTGAACAAACTAACAACAAACAGTGGCACATTTAAAAGAGGGAGACAATACATACAATGTATGTAAGAAATATTCATAATATGAATAAAAATATTCCGCAGGGGATGGGCGCCTGCGGAATGATCATTATCGTAATAAACGATAAATGTGTTGTGTTCAAATTATTGAACAAACTAACAACAAACAGTGGCACATTTAAAAGAGGGAGACAATACATACAATGTATGTAAGAAATATTCATAATATGAATAAAAATATTCCGCAGGGGATGGGCGCCTGCGGAATGATCATTATCGTAATAAACGATAAATGTGTTGTGTTCAAATTATTGAACAAACTAACAGACCAATTGAAATTTATTTTTTCCACCCAGTGACATATAATATCGCTATATATACGTACACTAGTAGCTGCGCACTCGGAGTACACGATCGTTAAGTTCGCGGTGCGTTGACCGGCAAGACACCCCGCCACGAGTTCCCGAACTGATCGTGTGACGTTTGCGCAATGAACGAGTACAATAGCGATGAACGAATGACGCGCGTCGTCTGTTTGTTCGATATTAAAATATTTTGTTTTTTCACACCCAGTGACATATATTATATAAATTATAAAAACCATTACCCTGGACGGTGGATCACTTGGCTCGCGGGTCGATGAAGAACGCAGTTAACTGCGCGTCATAGTGTGAACTGCAGGACACATTTGAACATCGACATTTCGAACGCACATTGCGGTCCGTGGAGAAACATCCAGGACCACTCCTGTCTGAGGGCCGGCTGTATAAAATAATATACCACACTGTTCGTTTCGGCGGACAATTGACGGTTCCGTACGGTCGGCGCGCGAGAGTGCGCGCACGTATCGTGCGGTCCGTTTAAAAATATATAATCTAACGCGCGCGCACATCTTCTCGACCGCCCATCGCCTACCGGCGAGAGGTGGACGTTAAGAGTGCGTGTTGTGTGTGTGTGGTGTGTACCGAGCGCGCTCTAGTTAGCGACGTGCGCCGCCGCCGACGCTCCGTGAAGCTACATTTTGCGCGAGTGATTATCGGTTCAAGGCGTGTAGCACTCGAACGTTGTCGTTAACGTGAGGAATCACGCGCCGAGTGCAAATCGAATGAAACTCCACACACTATTTTATAATGAAACCGAGTAGGCGGACTCGACGTCCGAAGGGCGCGTCGTCGACGCCGACGTACCGTTGACACGGTGCTTAGGCGGAGTCGTTGCGCTGACGGATATCGCGTCTGCCTCAAATTTTTATCGTTGGCCTCAGATCAGGGAGGATCACCCGCCGAATTTAAGCATATTAGTAAGCGGAGGAAAAGAAACTAACTAGGATTTCCTTAGTAGCGGCGAGCGAACAGGAAAGAGCCCAGCACTGAATCCCGCGGTCGTCTCGGTCGCGGGAGATGTGGTGTTCGGGAGGTTCCGCTTTCTCGTCGTCGCCGCGCCTGTCCAAGTTCGCCTTGAACGGGGCCGTTTATCCGTAGAGGGTGCCAGGCCCGTAGCGACGGTGCGAGGCGGCGAGAGGAGCTCTCCTAAGAGTCGGGTTGCTTGAGAGTGCAGCCCTAAGTGGGTGGTAAACTCCATCTAAGGCTAAATATTACCGCGAGACCGATAGCGAACAAGTACCGTGAGGGAAAGTTGAAAAGAACTTTGAAGAGAGAGTTCAAGAGTACGTGAAACCGTTCAGGGGTAAACCTGCGAAACTCGAATGAACGAACGGAGAGATTCATCGTCATTCGGCGGCGTACGGGCGTGCGCCTCGATGTGTGTCGGTCGTTTCGGCGATTCGGCGCGCACGGGACGCGTCCGTCGACGTCCGTCGACGGCGTGCACTTCTCTCTTAGTAATGCATCGCGACCCGTTCGGGGTCGGCCTAAGCGCCTCTCGGGAGTCCGTCGGTGAGCGTCTCGGCGTTCGCTGGCGTACCGGGTCGGGTTGCCGGCCGGCCGTTGCGGACGGTATGAATGATGGATAATACGCTTCAATGCGAATCGCGCACGCGCTCACGCGCGTCCGGCCCGACGCAAGCTGGCGTCCCGGTGGATGTCCTGCCTCAGTGCGGACGTACGTCGGTCGTTGCTGTTCGTCGCAGCCGTGTAGTCTCGGACTGTGCGCGTCTCTGTCTGCGATGATTCTGTTTCGGGCACTCGCAGGACCCGTCTTGAAACACGGACCAAGGAGTCTAGCATGTGTGCGAGTCATTGAGTTTGATTCAAATGACAAAACTGAGAGGCGCAACGAAAGTGAAGGCGCGCGCTTGTCGCGCGCTCAGGGAGGATGGAGCGTCGGTCTCGATCGATCTCTCGCACTCCCTAGGCGTCTCGTTTCCAATCTGTGAATGCGGGCGCGCTATGAGCACAGATGCTGGGACCCGAAAGATGGTGAACTATGCCTGGTCAGGTCGAAGTCAGGGGAAACCCTGATGGAGGACCGTAGCGATTCTGACGTGCAAATCGATCGTCGGAACTGGGTATAGGGGCGAAAGACTAATCGAACCATCTAGTAGCTGGTTCCGTCCGAAGTTTCCCTCAGGATAGCTGGCGTCGATTGTTAACAGTCCCATCCGGTAAAGCGAATGATTAGAGGCATTGGGGCC